>JBBPLV010000344.1:0-21633 GCA_038089975.1 Boletellus ananiceps | reverse complement strand
CCTGGTCACCCCCAGTATGCTTGTCCTGAGCGAGAATGCATCCATTGCAGACTTCAAGGCCACAGTGTACCAAATTGCGCAAGGTCTGTGGATGGGAGCGAATCCAATGACTTGTCTGAGACAGATACTCTCGGAGTCGAGCAACCTGGTAGGGTCTGATCCAGTGTCTCAGATGTACGACAGGGGTAATGTTACAACATCTGACATGGTCTACAGTTTGTGCTACCATTCTTCTCTGTTCTGTCCAACTACCTTGCCTTCTTTCTTAGACGACATGACCTTTCCAGTATTCCCTTTGTATCCGCTACCAGATAGGGACTCTTAGGTTACTATATTTGGTATGCCCCACTTTCTACTCTCGGACACATAGCCCTCCCACAGCATTATCTCTGTATTAATGCTGTGTCTCCCACACTACCATACTAGGCATCTCTTCATTACTATACCAGGAATTACTACAACTAGCGAAGTACAGCTCTACCTAGGTATTTAAACTGTGCTGTGTACTATACTTGTTCTCTAGCTAGTTCTGCGCAATTCTATGTGCAGTCTTTGGCCATCCACAAGTTCCCCTCTAGGATAGCGAGCCTCTGACTTCGATTAGTCCTCGTCCTACTATTGAGTGGACACTATCCGAGTGCTTCTGCCTAGGAAACATAGGATCTATAGCTTGACCTTAGGAGATTGTACACAGTTTGTGTAACACTCACACTTCTCCCCCCATCCCTCTTTGTCAACCTCATCAATGTAGAACTATCCTCTAAGGTTGCGGCATCCTCCTCCTCCAATCCCTTCATCCTGGATGCTCTCTATGCCCTTCCTGGCAAACTCCTTGCCAAATTCTACTTCCGACTTTCTGATTGGAAATTTGACACTGGCATCCTCACATTTCAAGGCTTATGTTCCTGCTGACTCAGACCTCCGCCACACGGTTGTATCCTGCCACCATGACCATCCCACCGCAGGACATCCTGGGGTCCTTAAAACTTGTCAGCTTGTTGTTGCGCTTGATGCAGGTAGCAACAAGCGTAGACTCAAGTAGCCTGGTAAGGGTTCTGTGGTTCTGTGGTATCCACGCAAGGAGAGGGCAAAGCTACTGCAAGGGGTTCAGTCATAAGAGCCAAAGGGGGCTCACAAGGTATGGCCGATGAAGGCCTGAGAGGGTGGCTGATAGAGGCCTGATGGGTGGCCAATAGAGGCCTGAGGATATGACCAGTGGAGGTCTAAGGGGGCAGCCTATGGAGGCCCAAGGTTCAAGGATTGAGGCTAATATTTAAGTAAGACTAGCTTGGGGTTATAGGGTGTCTATGGCTAGGTTTATATACTCAAAGGGATGGCATGCAGACCAGGCTGTGTGGGTATGAAAGAGGGAGGTCACGAATCACTAGGAGTCATGAGAAGCAAGATAAGAAGGAAGAGAAGCAGGGAGATGAAAGGAAGACAGTGAGTCAGAGATAAGGAAGAAGAGAAGTAGGGAGAAGAGAAGAGAAGAGAAGAGAAGCAAGAAGAAGAGAAGAGAAGCAGGATAAGGAAATGAGTCAAGATGAGTCATAGATAAGGAATAAAAGATAAGAGATAGGAGAGAATCAGAAGTGTCTGGTGGAGAGTCAGATAGAGGATAGGGTGGATGATGAAGGGAAAAGATAGGGGTAGACAAGGAATTGTAACACTTGTCACCTCAGAATTCTGGTGGCCTGGCTTAGCCTCCTTTGTTCATCAATTTGTTGCTGGCTGTGCTGTCTGTCAGCAACACAAGGCCAATACTCACCCCACTCATCCCCCACTGTCCCCCATTTGCTCCACTGCCACCTGCCCCTTCCAGCAGGCATCCTGTGACCTTATCACCAACCTTCCTGTTTTCTACAGTTTTGATTCTTTGTTGGTTGTGGTTGACCATGGCCTTACTAAGGGGGTAATTCTCTGCCCTATCAAGAAAACAGTGGATACTGCAGGAATCGCCACCCTCTTTTTTGCCTCCGTATACAAATGATTTGGCCTCTATGACAAGATCATCTTAGATAGAGGACTACAATTCGCCTTCTCCTTCACTAAAGAACTTAGCAAACTCCTGGGATACAAACTTGCTCTCTCTACCACCTACCATCCCCAAATGGATGGCGAAACCGAGCAGGTTAATCAGGAGGTCGAAACATACCTCTGTATATTCTGCAACACTAAACCAGCGGCCTGGACTAAATACATCACTCTCACTGAGTTCACACACAACCACTGCCCCCATTCTGTTACCAACCAATCACCCTTCTATCTCATGATGGGATACAAACCCTGACCATTCCCTACACTAATCTCCGAAACTTCCATTCCTGTGGTCAAATCACAACTCAAGCTTCTTACTGCAGTGCAAGAAGAAGCCCTTGCAGCTCATGAACTCACTCGACAGACAATGAAAGTGTACAACTGGAAAGTCTTTAAACCCTTCAAAACAGGAGACAAGGTTTGGCTAGAAGGACAAAACCTAAAACATTCCCTACCCAACCCTAAGTTTGCCGCCAAACAAGAAGGACCTTTCACAATCACTGCTGTACTGTCCCCTATCACCTACAAACTCCACCTTCTGAAGGCATGGAAGATACACAATACATTCCATGCTTTCCTTCTCTCTCCTTATCTTGAGAACCCCATCTATGGGTGGAACTATCCTGCTCCACCACCTGACCTCATAGATAACAAGGAATGCTATGAAGTCAAGAAGATTCTTCAGCATAAGGGTACCCCTTCTCACCAAAAATACCTTGTCCAATGGAAGGGTTACTCCATGGAGGAAGACTCATGGCTCCCCGAAAAGGAATTTGTGCATGCCAAGGAAATCCTCCAGGACTATAAAGGCTCTCTCCGTCAATGATGACCTCCCAGTACTGCTTAAACCACTACTCCCACAACCATGGATGCATCCCATATCCCCACCACTGCTCTTCCCTTCATCGCCAATGGTACACAAGTCTATGGTCCCTCTCCCATTACCAATGCCCTCCTTGATGCTGCCCTCCTTGACTCCCCCCTTATCACTACCCTTGACCGCATCATAGACTCCACCTCCCCCCTTGGTTTCCTTTGGGAGACTTATACCCACCATATGGCAATGTGCAGTACCATCATTGCCCTCCCTGATTTTACCCCCACAAACCCAGCTATCTGTGCCCACCTTCTTCTTCTCCAGTGCTCAGACCTGTGTCTTCATAATACCCTCCTCATAGCCATGTGTTACAACATCTGACGTGGTCTACAGTTTGCGCTATCACTCTTCCTTGTTCAGTCTGACTACTTTGCCTTCTTTCTTAGACGACACAACCTTTCTGATATTCCCCTTGTATCTGCTACCGGAAAGGGACTCTTGATTTACTACATTTGGTATGCCCCACTTTCTACTCTCGAACACATAGCCCTCCTACAGCATCATCTCATTATTGATGCTGTGTCTCCCCACGATCCATACTAGGTATCTCTTCATTACTATACCCGGAGTTACTACATTAGTGAGGTACAGCTCTACCTAGGTATTTAAGCCGTGCCCTGTATGATACTTGTTCTCTAGCTAGTTCTGCACAATCCTACGTGCAGTTTCTGGTCATCCACAAGTCTGACCTTCGGATAGCGAGCTTCCGACTTCAACTAGTCTTCGTCCTACTATTGAATGGACGCTGTCCGAGTATTATCTTCTGGAAATATAGGACTTCATGCTTGACTTAGGGAATTGTACACAGCCTGCATAACAAAAGAACTAGCTCTACCTTCGCCCCTGCTGTTCAGCAGAAGGGCGTATACGTCGACACCACGTCATACCGAGTTCCTAGAGAGCCAGAATCCTCCCCGGAGTCGGAGGAAGAAACAGGAAATGAAGAAGTATTCTTCAAGGATGAACCAACCCCTAGCGGAACGCCCACCGACCCCAGACCTTTCGAAAACCCCTATCAAACTAACTCCCCTGTACCCAGATGAATTGCCGGCTCCTCAAGTGCTCCGAGACCACCCTCTCCTAGTCTCTTATTTCGAGAGCGCAGACGATGATGATCCATAACCCCAGAAACAGTCCTTGAGCACGCCCACCTACTCCCGCCCTCTACCCCCGCTCCAATGCTTTCCCCAGTAGTACTTGTCACCGATACCACCCAGGAACCATGGGACAAACCAATGGCAGACACTACACCTCACACTAAGAAAGGGGAACTCTGAGCAGCCTTGCCCGGAGATTTCGATGGGAACGCCACAGATGTGACACGATGGATGTTGGCCATGACAGCCTTCTTTACAATAAACCAGGATATCTATGACGTCGACTCGCTCCTAATCCTCACCTGCCTCAATAAGATGAACAAAGGACGAGCTGTAGCATTCGCTGAAACCTGGTACCTGAAAGTCATGGACTGCACGTTCGCCCAATTCCAAGAAGCGTTTAACGAGTCCTTCGTCCCAACAGGACAACAGGAGAGAGCTCGGAACGAGCTATACAAATTGAAACAGAGTGACTTCAAAGATGAGAGCAAGAAGGCACTACCTGGAAGACTCTAGAGGGGTAACTTCGACACATATATCACCATCTTCGAGTTAAAGATGATGAGGAGTAAACTAGAGACAGGACATGATGAGATCCTGATCGACATCCTCCGATGAGGAGTCAACGAACGATTGGCCAATATGATGGCAACTTTGAATCCCCAGCTGACAAAATGGAGAGATTGGATCAAAAAGGCCCATGTCTTCGATGAGAACATCTGACACCTCCGAAAGATCCGAGAACAGAAGAACTACATTCCCCTCCCTTCCTCCGGAAACTCCCACCATCGCGACCTGAACACAATGGATATCGACGTGATCCGCCTCACCCCAGTCAAACAAGTGGAACATATAAAGAACAACAAATGCTTCATTTGTCACTGCGTAGGATGTCGTACCACTAACCATCCTTGCGGAGATCTCCACCCTAGACGATTCCCTACTCGCCCCCACACCATAAAGGCAGTAGAAACCATGGACGCATTAGGAGAATTCATCTAGAGTTCGGACCTTCCCAGAGACAAACTACTCCGTATCCTCCACACCTGTACCACCGAGGACCAAGACGTCCACGTCCTCAACACTTCGCAGGATTTTTAACTGGGAGGAAAGTATCAACATCTTTACCTCCCCTTTCAGTCGCACCTGTATTTGTATTAGGTTCCCACTCTAGAGCAATCAAACTCCCCATTCACCTATACGAATCTGATGTGACGAAAACTGTTGAAATCTCTGTGCTAGTAGACAGGGGAGCTACTGGGTGCTTTATCAATAAGTACCTCGTCCGACTCCACGGATGGAAAACCTGACGACTTCCCCAACCCATTCGAGCTCATAATGTAGATGGCTCAGAAAATAAGAATGGCATCATCCGACACTATGTCATCCTCTGCATTACCTACGGATCATGGACAGAACAACGGAAGTTCCTCTTCATCGACACTGGAACCAAGAAAATCATTCTAGGAATGAATTGGCTTAGGGAAATCAATCCTACCATTAACTGGACTGCCGGCCGAATCCAACTTTCAGATCCTCTGCAACGACGTCCCAAGGGCAAACTGATCGAACAACGATACCTCCTCCGATATCTCGGAATTTCCCTGGAGTCCGAAACCGTCACCAAAGCCACCATCTCCACAGAGCTAGCCCAACAGACAGTCAAAAACGACACAACCCTCCTGCTGGAATACAAGGAATTCCACACCATATTTGAGGAACCAAAGGACGGAGAGTTACCTCCATCCCGCCCCTATGACCATGCCATCGACCTCACCAAAGACTTCGTCCCAAAAGTCGCCAAGGCTTACCCCTTGAACCCTGCGGAATTGGCTACATGCAAAGCTTTCATTGACGAGCATCTAAAATCTGGCAAGATCAAACCCTCCAAATCCCCCCAGGCCTCCCCCTTCTTCTTTGTTAAAAAGAAGGATGGAGGGTTGCGACCTTGTCAAGATTACAGGTACCTCAATCAGCATACCATCAAGAATGCCTATCCATTACCATTGATCTCTGACCTCATCAACCAGCTCAAGGACTCGTCCCTCTTCACGAAAATGGACGTCCGATGAGGATACAATAACGTTCGTATCAAAGCCTCTGATACCTAGAAAGCAGCCTTCATCACCCCTTTCGGGCTTTATGAGCCAACGGTGATGTTCCTCAGCCTATGCAACTCTCCCCCTACATTCCAGGCCCTCATGGATGACATATTTCGGGATATGATCTCAGAAGGGTGGCTCCTCATTTACATGGACAACCTTATCATCCATACAGCAGACGATCCCCAGCTTCATCAATGTCACACCAAACGAGTTCTACAGCGTATGCATGACCACCACCTTTTTTTGAAACTCTCCAAATGCTTCTTTAACATTTCGGAGGTGGAATACCTTGGTATGATCATCCGTCCCGGAGTGATCACCCTCGACCCCACCAAATTGAAGGCAATCCAGGAATGGTCCCCTCCCCGGTCGGTCAAAGCTGTTCGCTCCTTCATCAGCTTTTGTAACTTCTACCACAAGTTTATCCCCAACTTCTCCTCCATTGCCCGACCCCTCCACGATCTCACCAAGAAGATGGCATCCTGGGACTGGACTCCCACTTGTGACACAGCCTTTCGGTCACTCCAACGAGCTTTCCTCTCCCAACCTGTTCTCCGTCTCCCACACACCGACGCCCCCTTTTGGGTCATGACAGACGCCTCTCTGGTAGCCTCCAGTGCTGTGTTAATGCAGAAGGATAGCAATGGCAATCTCCACCCCTGTGCCTATCTTTCCAAAACCTTTTCCCCGGAGGAGTGGAATTATGACATTTACAATCACGAACTCCTCGCGGTCATTCGCGTGCTCGAAGAATGGAAACAATACCTTACCGGGACGGCACACCTGGTCACTATCCTCACTGACCACAAGAACCTCGCCTACTTCAAACAACCCCACAAGCTGTCTCGACATCAGGCTTGTTGGATGCTTTTCCTCCAGGATTTCGACCTCCATTTCTCTCATGTCCCCGGTACCCAGATGGGTCCTGCCGACGCACTCTCCCGCCTGCCCGATGTCTCTACCACCGGTGACAACCAGGATGTCATCCTCCTTCCCGCTGACCACTTCATCCACGTCCTGGATGCTGCCCTCGCCAACAAGATCGCCCATTCCTCCACTGCCGACCCCTTTGTCGCTGATGCTCTTGCCACACTACACTGTGGCTCCTCCATTCTTCCTCGCGCTTCTCACTCCGATTGGCATTTCACTGATGGTCGGCTCTACTTCAAAAGTCGCCTGTACATCCCTGAACCCGCTCGCCACGAACTTGTGTGGGAGCTCCACAACTCGCCCGCCACGGGCCACCCCAGGTTCTTCTGCATGTTACACCTGTTACAGCACGACTACTGGTAGCCAGGACTTTCCACTTTCGTGTGAAAATTTCTCCTCGGCTGCACCACCTGTCAAGCCAATAAGGTGCTGACCCACCCCACGGTGCCACCAGCTCGGCCCATCCCGAGCACTGCCTCTTGCCCATTCCAGTCCATCTCGGTCGATCTCATTACTGGTTTGCCCCTGTCTCGTGGTTTCGACTCTGTCATGGTCGTGGTCGACCATGGTCTTACGATGGGGGTAATTTTCTGCCCTTGTACTAAAGACATCGATGCCAAAGGAGTAGCACGCCTCTTTTTCCAAAGTGTCTTCCCTAGATTCGGCCTACACGAATGTTGCATCTCTGACTGTGGTCCTCAATTCGCCTCTGCTTTTGCACGAGAGCTATCTCAATTACTCACATACGACCTCACACTTTCCACCACCTACCACCCACAAACGGATGGTGAAACCGAACGGGTCAACCAGGAACTGGAAATCTACCTTCGCATATTCTGCCAAGGGAACATGTCCATCTGGGCTGACCTCCTCCCCATGGCTGAATTTGCGCACAACTCTGCAGCGCACTCTATGACCAAGCAATCCCCCTTTTCTCTCATGCTCGGATATGAGCCCCGGGCCTACCCTGCCCTCAGAAAAACATTCCTCCTCGCCCTCGAACATCTCCCCTTATTTTGTCTTTCCCCTTATCTGCCTTTGATTATTCGCCTCTACTCCTTTTTTGTTAGTTCTCGTCGCCAAACCATTGAGACCATTGCAATCTTCCGCACCACTACAGACTTGGGAGTACAGCATCACTTTAGTCTCACATTCACGATTCAACAATTGGGTCAAGCTAGGAACACAATCTTTGAGCTCCTCACCAAAGCCGGCCTACTCAAGCTCATTGCACTCCTCCCTCACAATGTCTACCTCCCATTCCTCCGCCAACAACTCCAATCGCTCATGAACGAGCAAAGGGCCCATTACATGGCTGATGCCCCTGTCATCCTGAGAAGGGATTTGTTGGAAGAGCACGATCACCCCAGAGATAGCTCAACAGGACCTATGCTTCCATGTTCCCCTGTCCCAGCCGTTAACTTTGCAACCATCAGACCTCCCACTCCTGAATCCCCTTTCATCCCAACCGAACCCCCCTCTACTCCACCTCGCTCCACTACCATGTCCCCCATCCCCATTCCCCCTCCCGCCCCCTGAACACGAAGAGTTGCTCAGCAACTTCGCGCTTTGGCTCGACTGGGAAACCACAATATCATAGATGGAGAACTCCGATCCACTAGCCCCGTCTCTCCCTCTCCTCGAAGAGGAAATCGAGCAGCAAGTTGCCATCAATGTGGTTCACGATCACACTATAGGACAGCCTGCCCCCACTACCTCTGTCCTTACTGCTTCCTCCCCGCACCTGGTCATCCCCAGTATGCTTGTCCTGAGCGACAATGTCTCCGTTGCAGACTTCAAGGCCACAGTGTGCCGAATTGCACAAGGGCCATGGATGGGAGTGAATCTGGCGGATTGTCTATGGCAGATACTCTCGGAGTCAACCAACTTGATAGAGTCTGATCCGGTGTCTCAGACATACGACGGGGGTAATGTTACAACATCCGACACAGTCTACGGTTTGCGCTATCACTCTTCCTTGTTCAGTCCAACTACTTTGCCTTCTTTCTTAGATGACGTGACCTTTCTGGTATTCCCCTTGTATCTGCTACCAGAAAGGGACTCTTGATTTACTACATTTGGTATGCCCCACTTTCTACTCTTGGACACATAGCCCTCCCACAGCATCATCTCATTATTGATGCTGCATCTCCCCACGATCCATACTAGGTATCTCTTTGTTACTATACCTGGAGTTACTACATTAGCGAGGTACAGCTCTACCTAGGTATTTAAGCTGTGCCCTGTACAATACTTGTTCTCTAGCTAGTTCTGCGCAATCCTACGTGCAGTTTCTGGTCATCCACGAGTCCGACCTTCGGATAGCAAGCTTCCGACTTCGACTAGTCTTTGTCCTACTATTGAGTGGACGCTGTCTGAGTATTACCTTCCAGAAATATAGGACTTCGTGCTTGACTTAGAGAATTGTATGCAGCCCACGTAACACCATGAGCCAGTTAGGACTTGGGGGAGCTATTGACCACATTGATGAAACACTCTGCTCCTTCAGGAACAAAAGTTCCACTCTTCCCTGGGTCATCACCTTTGCAGATCCTGCCTCCCCAGACTTGCAAAATGCAGTCCAAGATGACTCCCCCATCACTGACTCCCATGAGTGATATTGGCAAGCCTGTCTGCACTGCCACTGCCTCAGTCATAACAAACTCTACTGTAAGTGCTACACTTGCCCTGGTTGCTCCATCACTGCTCCTAGCCACACCCTCGCCAACTGTATGGGTCCCCATCACAGCCCTCACTCTCCAACACCCTCTGATACTGACAACTCTTTGTGCTGGGGAATGCCCTCTCCTCCTCCTCATTTCCATCCTTACTGACAGGAGTTACATTCCCAAGGGACTTCACCTCACCCACAACCCATTTCACCACCATTCTCCCCAGTCACTACCCCTGACCTATTCACCCCAGAGTCTACCCCAAACAAATTCTCCCCAGCGGTCACACTCCATTCCCACATCGAAGCAGACCGTTTCACCCTTGACATACCCCACTATGATCCCATGGACTCTTGGGTCACCATCATGCAATATATGGGCTTTGACATCAACCAATGGATGTGTCCTATGGGAATGCCAGAATGGCCTACCATCGTGTGCATGCTCCAGACCCATAAGTGGGGTAATTCTCCAGACCCTGACGCAGACCCCCTCACCATAGACTTCTGCACCCTCAACAGCAGGATGCACTTCTTCACTGATTACGACCTCTATAACCAAGATCACTTTTGAAGTCTGGGGACTTCTTGGCTAACACAGGGGTTATGTTACAATTCCTTATCCACCCCCTATCATTTCTTCATATCTTTTCTTTATCTCTGACTCATTTCTTATCTTCAAGTCACAATGACTCATTATGACTCACCTCGACTTCTCATGACTCATTTCATATCTCTGACTCACAATGACTTATTGTGACTCGCTATGACTTCTCTTGACTTCTTTGACTCCTCCTGACTCCACAATTACCCCATTTGTACACACACAGCTTGGTCTGTGTGCCACACCGATACCTATATAAACCTAGCCACAAGTACCATGTACCCAAGCTAGTCTTACTTGAATCTAGCCTCATCACTCAGAAACCCTTGGCCTCCTTGGCCATTCCCTAGAACCTGGGAGGAGTAGCATTGCTTCTCCTTGCAGTCCCATTGAACCATTGAACCCACAAAAGGCTTCTCAAGTCTACATTCATTGCTACCCACACCAAACGTAACACTTCCTAAAGCTGTCCAAGTGCTTTTTCAATGTCTCAGAGGTGGAGTACTTAGGCATGATCATTCGCCTCAGGGCGGTCACCTTAGACCCTGCCAAGTTAACAGCAATCTGGGACTGGCACCCACCACACTCAGTCAAGGCTGTTCAGTCCTTTATTGGGCTCTGCAACTTCTATCAGAAGTTCATCCTCAATTTCTCCTCTACCGCCCGCCCGCTACATGACCTTACCAAGAAGGGTGCCACCTGGAATTGGACCCCTAGCTGTGAAGATGCCTTCCAATCACTTCAGAGGGCATTTCTCTCTTGTCTGGTGCTCTGTCTCCCTCACACCAACTCTCTGTTTTGGGTCATGACAGACACCTCACTGGTCGCATCCAGCGCTGTCCTTATGCAAAAGGATGGTAATGGCAATTTGCACCCCTGTGCTTACCTGTCCAAAACCTTCTCCCCAGAAGAGCAGAACTATGATATCTACAATTGTGAGTTGCTTGCTGTGATCCACGTGCTAGAGGAATGGAGGCAGTACTTGACTGGTACCTCACACCCTGTCACCGTCCTGACTGACCATAAGAATCTGGCCTACTTCAAGCAGCCTCATAAGCTGTCACAATGCCAGGCTCACTGGATGTTGTTTCTCCAAGATTTCAATCTGCGTTTCTCCCATGTCTCTGGTACCCAGATGAGCCCTGTTACAACATCTGATGCAGTCTATGGTTTGCAGTATCACTCTTCTTTGTTCAGCCTGACTACTTTCCCTTCTTACTTAAACGATGCAACCTACCCAGTATTCCCTTTGTATCTGCTACCAGATAGGGACTCTTGAGTTACTACATTTGGTATGCCCCACCTTCTACTCTCAGACACATAGCCCTCCTACAGCATCATCTCATTATTGATGCTGCATATCCTCCATTTCCATACTAGGCATCTCTTTGTTACTATACCAGGCATTACTACAACTAGTGAAGTACAGCTCTACCTAGGTATTTAACTGTGCCCTGTATGATACTTGTTCCCTAGCTAGTTCTGCACAATTCTACATGCAGTCTCTGGCCATCCACGAGTCCCTCACAAGGAGAGCGAGTCCCCGACCTCTAATAGTCTCCATCCTACTATTGAGTGGACGCTGTCTGAGTGTTACCTAGCGGAACATAGGACCTTCAATTGGAAAATAGGAGATTGTATGCAGTTTGCATAACAGGCCCCACTAATGCACTCTCTCACCTGCCAGATGTTTCCACCCTCGATGACAATCAGGATGTCACCCTTTTGCCTGTGGAACATTTTGTCTGCCTCCTCAACATCGCTCTTGTCGATAAACTCTCTTGCTCCACCGCCACTGACCCCTTTGTTACCAATGTGCTTAATGCTCTATACCAGGGTTCCTCCCTCTTACCCTGTGCATCCCACTCAGATTGGCACTTCAATGATGGCAAACTGTACTTCAAGGGCTGTCTTTACATTCCTGAGGATGCCTGCTGGGAGTTGGTTCATGCACTCCACATTGCTCCAGCTGCAGGTCACCCCAGGTTTTTCCAGATGTTACACCAGTTGCAGCGTGATTATTGGTGGCCGGGTCTTTCCACATTCATGAGAAAGTATCTCCTCAGCTGCGCCACCTGTCAAGCCAATAAGGTTGTCACACATCCCACCATGCTGCCAGCTCAGCCCATTCTGAGCACCACCACCCATCCTTTCCAGTCCATCTTGGTCGATCTCATCACTGGTTTACCCCTGTCCCATGGTTTTGATTCTGTGCTGGTCATGGTCAACCACGGCCTTATGAAGGGGGTAATTTTCTGCCCCTGTACTAAGGACATTGATGCAAAAAGGATCACGAATCTCTTTTTCCAATATGTTTTCCCTCAATTCGGCCTCTACAAACGATGTATCTCTGACCACAGATCCCAATTTGCTTCCACCTTCACCAGAGAACTCTCCCACCTGTTAGAATATGACCTCTCACTCTCCACCACATATCATCCCCAAACTGACGGAGAAACAGAACGAGTCAACCAGGAACTGGAAATGTACCTCTGCATCTTCTGCCAAGGGAATGTCTCCCTATGGGCAGACCTCCTCCCCATGGCTGAATTCATGCACAATTCCACAGCTCATTCAGTGACAAAGCAATCCCCCTTTTCTCTCATGCTGTGCTATGAACCCTGATCATATCCCACCATCGGAAAAACCTTCGTCCCCACTCTTGAGCAGAGACTGACCCTTTTGTCTAAAACTAGGGAGGAGGCACAGCAGGCCCATCATGTGGCACAGCAGAAAATGCAGGAATGTGTTCACACACCTTACAAACTGTGGAAGATAGGAGATTGTGTCTGGCTCAACAATAGAAACCTGAAACTCCATTATATGTCCTGAAAGCTCACCCCCCAAAGAGAAGGCCCTTTTGAACTCGAAAAGGTCATCTCTCCAGTTGCCTACCAGTTACAACTAGCCCCAACTTGGAAAATCCACCCAGTTTTTCATACATCACTCCTAACCCCTTATCACAAAACTGCAGAGCATGGCCCAAACTTTATTAATCCACCCCCAGATCAAATTGATGGCAAGGAACAATACAAAGTAGTATGGATCCTGGGCCACAGGGGTTCTGCAGCACAAAGGCAGTACCTAGTTGCCTGGAAAGGGTATTTGTCTGTGGAAAACACTTGGGAACCAGAACACAATTTGGGAAATTCCCATGCACTACTAAAGGAATATAAGGCCTCTCAACCCAAGGATTTCCCCCCAACTGGATGAAGAAGACAGAGCTTGTAGCATGATTCCCCCCTTTTAAATAGCCTATGATATGCCTTCCCTCTTGACCCCCACTTTCAACCTTCTTGCCCTCTACTTTGCATTTATTTTCTTACCTTTCTTTCTCCTTCTCCTGTGCCTTTGGGATATCCATTGGTGCATTCTTAACTGACAGATCAACATCCAGTACATGTTAGCTCCCCTCCCTACTTGCCAACACCACCCCCCTCCTCTGGTTGCTTGGGCCAATGAGCCCACCCAAGACCAACAGCCACCAGCAAGACCAGAACCAGGTTGGTCTCTGTGTTTTGTGGTGACATTTCCAGACAACAGCAATAGAGCTGGGCAGTGGGGAGGAAATGCCTCGGGCTGGTAGTCTGTGCTGTTTTACTATTTCTTCTTTTCTTGCTGAAGTATATGCCCAACAAATCTTCCAGGTACTTCAGAAATATTATATGGCTGCCCTTTCTTGCCCCTTAACTTTTGACAACAGCCCTCCTCTTCACTTTGACCAATTCACTGACTTCCATCAGATCACATTTGTTTTCAATCTGCTGGACGATCATGCCTTCATCCTTGCCTTAGAACATCTTCCCCTATTCAACCTTTCCCCATATCTCCCCTTGCTGCTTAGAATTTATTCCTTCTTCATTATGACCTGCTGACAGACTGTTGACATCATCACCATCTTCCAAACTGCCATGGAGCTAGGAGTTCCCCATGACTTTAACCCCACTGTTGCTCTTACCAACCTCGGACGTGCTCGAAGAACAATCTTTGAGTTGCTCGTTGAAGCTGGCTTATTAGAACTGATCCCCCTGCTCTCTTGCAATGTCTACCTCTCATTCCTCTGACAACAAGTGCTCTCCTTCACTGCAGAAGAGTGGACGAATTACATGGCTAATGCCTCCATCATCCCATGAAGGTATTCAATGGAAGAGCATGATGACTCTGGAGACAGCTCAGCAGGAGCTTCAGTACAATGTTCCCCTGTCCCAGCTGTTAACTTTGTGACCGTCTGACCACCAATGCCCATTCCCTCTTTCATTCCCCCCAAACCTCCAGTCACTCTGCCTCACTCCTCTCCCTTGCCCACAATCCCCGTGCCTCCCCCCACCCTATGTCAACAATGACTTGGTCAGTGAGTTCGTTCTTTGGCTTGACTGGGAGGACACAATATCACAGGTGGAGAACTCTGATCCCCTAGCCCAGCCTCTCCCTCTCCCCAAGGATCTGATCAATCGGCAAGATGCCATCAATGTGGATTGTGTGTACACTATTGAACAGCATGCCCCCACTACCTGTGCCCTTACTGTTTCCTCCCCTCACCTGGTCACCCCCAATATGCTTGTCCTGAATGGGAGTGCTAATGTTGCAGACTTCAAGGCCATGGTGCACTGAATTGCACAAGGACCCTGGATGGGGACGAACCTGGTGACCTCTCTGAAACAGATACTCTCAGAGCTGACCAACCAAATAGAGTCTGATCCAGTGTCTCAGACATGCAACGGGGGTAATATTACAACATCTGATGTAGTCTATGGTTTGTGATACCATTCTTCCTTGTTCAGCCCTACTACTTTTCTTTCCTACTTAGATGATGCAACCTACCTGGTATTCCCTTTGTATCCACTGCCAGATAGGGACTCTTGAACTACTACATTTGGTATGCCCCACCTTCTACTCTTGGACATACAGCTCTCCCATAGCATCATCTCATTATTGATACTGCATATCCCCCATTTCCATACTAGGCATCTCTTCATTACTATACCAGGAATTACTACAACTAGTGAAGTACAGCTCTATCTAGGTATTTAAACTGTGCCATGTACAATACTTGTTCCCTAGCTAGTTCTGCACAATTCTATGTGCAGTCTCTAGCCATCCACAAGTTCTAACTGAGGATAGTGAGCTTCTGAACTCTACTAGTCCTCATCCTACTACCGAGTGGACACTGTCCGAGTGTTGCCTAGGTGGAACATAGGACCCGCAATTATATACTTAGGAGATTGTACGCAGTCTGCATAACAAGTGCTGCTGTACCCATGAGAAACAGACAGATGGATTTATGACTTCAAGAGGAAATCATGAGCCAATGAGTGACAATGACACAGTGGACTTACACATTGCAAACAGGTATATGTTATTTGTGTGCATAAGTTGGTGATATTTTTCACATACAACAGTCCCTCATGTAGTAGAGGACTGAGCTGTGAGCTCTGAAGTGACAACACCATTTGCTGCCATTGTCTCAGGAACATTTTATAAGTGGGCATTGCACCGCCAAGTACAGGATTTCATTCTGTGGTCATTGTATAGTGAGCTAAAGCAGGTACTTTTGAATTCATATGATCAGTATCGAGAAATGTTAGTATATGATAAGAAACTGACCTGTAAGATGAATTCCAGATCTTGAAGGATATTCCACTGTTCATTTGTCAATGACTGCATTTGCATTGCATGGTACGGCCAACCAAAGATTGATGGCCTTCAAGCAATAGGTCAGCACCATTAGGTGGCGATTATCATGAGTATGATCAACATACCTGGCATAAAACACGAAGACAATTGATCATATAATAGCTTGAATCCCAGCAAGTCTGCACATTGTGAAGAAGTTGAACAATGGGGAGGGTGACAGGTAAACCATTGTGAACAAACAACTGATTTGCATTCCTGTTTTCAATCATTTGTTGAAAATTGAGTTGATGTTGACTGGAGGTGCAGATGGCTTGCATGGTCTCCCTTCCACACTTGATGGGGTCCCCTTGAAGTGCTTTGGCATAGTCTGTTTTGTTGAAAACTCTTGGGGCAGCACCCCAGTTCCATGGCATGTTAGCAAATCTGCCTGAGTGTAGTCAGATATCACATGTTGCACACATATATTGATTATGTGTGGGAAACAACAAATGCAATGTTCTAGGGAATGAAACTCAACTTCATGTTCTTCTTGTAAAAGCTGCGCCAGCTCTGTCATGGTCATATCATTGTTGGTGGCATTATCAAGTGTGAAGTGGCCAATCTAGAATTGTGTGATCAATGGTCTGATGTGAATTGATAACATACCTTGTCCATAGGGATATTAGCATGATCAATTATATGTAGAATTGTGCTGGTGAGCTCTCTGCCTGTATGCAAGGATGAGAGATAATGGAACATGATGAGTGCGGCCTTCAGGATGAGTGCACCAGATTGTTCATTGCGCATGATCCAGTGTGCTATGATTGCCAAATAAGATTCAAGTTTGTTTGAGGACCAAATGTCTACTGTAAAAGAGATTCATCCTACTGATTTCTGCATAGTTTATTTCAGTAGTTCATCACACTGATAGAAAGTAATAGGCAAGTACCTGAAATTCCACTTGAAGCTGCTTGAAATCCTTTACTCAGGTCTGAAGAATCAGCTCCTGTATCTTCATACAGTGTGGAATTTCAGAATCCCTCAAACCAGGATGGAGGAGGAAGAGAAGCTTGTGAAACTCTGGGTTTTCAATAACATAAATTGTCTGGGATGAAATTAGCATAGTGTGGAACAAAATGAACAATGTTATCTGATTGTCAGTGACAATAAATTTGACCAAAAATTCATGGAATACATCAAGAATTGAGGGAGCCTAGAGGCCAAATCCTCCTTGAGTTGTGGTCTGAAATCCAATAGAACAGCGCTGTCCAGTGGAGTAACAACTGGTAGCTTGTTGATTGGGACTTCTTGGTTCTGGAGTGCCTCTATGAGCATCTTGACAGTGTAGCCTTTTTTTATTGCAACACAAAGTATGGGAGTTTGCAAGACCAGGTCCTTGTCTTGTTCATATATCTTGATGAGATATTCAAGCAGGTGCCTTGCATCCAAGTGGCTTCAGAGTGTTGTAGTTGAACTTCCTAATGAGTAGGCATGGCTAAGTTGTTTCTGCATTAGCAACACAAACTTGAACACAAAAAATACTTACAAGCATATATTACATATGTTTTTGTCATCCTTCAAGAAAAAGTATTGAATGTCATATGCTTGTTTTCGGCCCCCAGACTGGCTAGCAATGGACAATCTTGTGGCCAGAGGGTCCATGGCATTTGTGTTCATGGCAGTAACACCTGTACTCATGTTGGACCAAGTTGGCTTAGTCCCCTCTACATCTCTACCTTGTGACTCACCTGAGTCTGAGGTCTCAGAACTAGAGGAATCTTGATGGATGTCAATGTACTCTTCCAAATCACCTGCATGAAAATGGATGGGTAGACAGTGTGTGTGAGATGGACGAGTAGTGTTCATAGTCAGGGCAGTCTGTTTTTGCTGGTAATCATATCTGGGCATGGTTAGAGCTGAGGAAGGGGACTCAATGGATGAATGTGGCCACTGCATCTTTAATAAACATCCACTATCTTGAAATCAGCAAGTTAAGAGCCCATGATTGTCCATAGGATATTGATCAATAAGAAACATGCTAGAAATGCTGGAAAATTCAAGAACAGATGATGTGAAGAGAAGCTGACCATCAGACCTTGGCTACAACATGTTGCAAGGAAGTTGCATCATATCTGTGGAGCTACCAGGATCCAAGGTCCAAGGGTAGTGATTTACCCATGCTAGTCAAGCATACCCATGCCATCCTACATGCCAGCATGCTCCCAAGTCATGGGGGGAAGGCATTAATGCACATCATGTGGCTGAAGAACTGAATAGTGATACACACACTCAGAAATAAGATGCCCTACAAGATGCTTTGTCAGCACAAACTGAGTGTGGTGAATGCACCTCCATGAGGTTCTCAAGTGAGCATACATGGTTGGGAAGGGTGCTGGACAGGCTTTGACAGCAGTAGAAGGGGCCACCATGTGTACTTGGAGGAGACAGGCACAGTCTCAGAGGAGCATGGCATGCACTACAATGGTGCCAATACCACCATCTCAGTTGATCTATCACCTATGGGAGTACCTAAGGTCAGAACAGGAGTGTGAGCAGGTGACATCATACTGATCAGGGAGAGTGAGGAATTTGCTAGTGAGACAATGAATGATCAGCACTTGAGTCACTGATGTGGTGGCAGGGGGTCTGACTCTGCCAAATCTGCTGAGTTGTAAACTTTTGATCTACAATCAGCATGGCTGAGCATGACTGTCCAGGCTTCCATATGATTAAGTCTGACAGTGTGAGAGGGGATGAAATGTTCTGAGTATGTGTGTGGGATTGAGGTTGGATGATGACAAACCCTTGTGTCCCAGAATAGAAACTACCTAAATGCTATTGGTTCACATGAAACTGCTTCATGTTGTCAGCAGAGCAGTACAGATACATATCAATATTGGAGTTGTTGCATGCTTTGATGCTCAGGGTTGGAACTCCATTGAGAATTCTGACCCCAACTTTCAGGTCAGTGAGTGTGCCTAAACAATTGAATTACGAAGGGCATCAAGTTAATGACAAACCTACTCTCCAGGTATGTTCTATGACTTAAGGCCAATATGTTCATCCAGTGCTAATGTGATTTATTAGTCAACACCAAACCCTGACTCAGGTTTCAGTTTTTTTTTTCAACAAAATGATTACTAGAAAAATTTCTTGTCAACTGTCAACAGATCTGTGATGGACATTGTTTGTGTTGATGGTAGATATATGCTAGAAGAGGAGCTGGGGATGGGCTTGTATGGTGAGCAAATAGTTATTGAATGTCAGGAAAATTGTGATGCTGTGGTAGCCATGGTATTTCATGCTCAGGATATTATTACAAAGCATATCATTGCAATCAAGCTATTTGCTGTTGATGAATCAGCATCTCACCTGGAGTATGAACACCAAGTTCTTTCCAAACTCCAAGGTGGCATTGGACTACCTGAGTCTCTCTAGTTTGACAAAGAAGGATCCTATGGAACCATGGTCATTGATTGCCTCAGACCTTCCCTGGACAAGCTACTACAAGCATCCCCTGATAGTAAATTTCCACTACACTATGTCGCTGAGCTGGGACTCCAAATAGTACATTTTCTTTCCCAGTTTCTTTTCTTTTCTCATTTGTATCCTTGTTACATATCACAGATATCCTGGCTAGAGTATGTCCATTCTCACAACTTCATTCACCACAACATTAAACCTCAGAACATTCTCATGGGCCTTGCAGAACAAAAGGACATGGCATTTTTGATTGACTTTGGCATTGCGAAGCAATACTGTTACCTGTCATCATGTACTCATATCTCTTTACTGGAGTGCAATCAACTTATTGGTACACCTGCTTTTATCTCTATCAATGGTCACTGTGGGCAGGAACTAAGCCAAAGGGATGATCTTGAGGCTCTGGCCTATACTATGTCATTTCTCCATAGTGGGTCATTGTCATGGTTGTGACCTGTGGACCATCCACACTGTTTGTCACCCTCTGCTATTCTTAAACAGAAAGAATTGATAACAGCTGGGTCTCCCAAGGTGCTGACAGAACTTTTTAGCTTTCTATCAGATGTTCAAAATCTTTCATTCACACAGAAGCCAGATTATGAGCACCTTCAAAGCATCCTTCTCCTTGCAACATCATTGCTTACTTTGATAATGAAAGAAACAAAGAGTGTTTCAGTTACACATGCACCATTTGGTGGTAGTGATGGTGGCAGAGACAGAGAATGTGTCATGGTAACTTCATGTTGAGTGTAAGTCACTCATACGAGAATCTCAATATTCTCTAATTGTTTAACTAAAACCACAGCCTTCATTCACACAAGTTTGCATCACCGCAAACACCCTGTGATGGATGCAGACACCTATATTAGCTATGGCTTGTGCTGAGTAATCATCAACCCATTGTTGATCTATTTGGATTGCCTCTTTTTGAATCTCTCCAGTGTCAAAGTATGAGAATGGCTGTATATTGTAGTACTGTCTTTTTACTTGATATTTATCCCAATGCATGACTATCTCACAACATCATGCTCCTACTGTATCCAACTTGACAAGCAGATGTCACAATGTCAGCAGAGAGCCACTGTGTTACAATTCTTCTTGTTCTCTCTTTGCACCCCTATCTTTTTCCTTCTCATGACTCATTTCTTATCTTTGACTCATGGTGACTCATCACCGCTCTTCTTAACTTCTCTTGACTCATTTCTTATCTCTGACTCATTATGACCCCTTTCAACTTCCTTTGACTCATCATGACTCCATGGCTATCCTGTTTGTACATGCACAGCTTGGTCTGTGCACAACTCCAGCACCTATATAAACCTAGCCACAAGTACCATGTACTCTAAGCTAGTCTTACTCAAATATAGCCTTATTCCCCAGAGCCCCCAGGCCTCTCCAGGCCATAACTTAGAACCCCTAGGAGCAGCTTTGCCCTCTCCTTGTAGCGGTCCCCTTGAACCCTTGAACCCACGAACAGCTTCTCGAGTTTGTGTTTGTTGCTACCTATGCCAAACATAACAAAAGACTAGCTTTCCTTCCCAGGCCTACTGATCAGTAGTGCCTTCCTCACCCCATCACCATTACCGACAGAAACCCCTTTGACTCCACTCACTGCTGGTAGTGAGCTACTACCCCAGAACAAGAACCCCAGTCAGAACCTGAAGAGGAAACCCACACCCCTCAGGAAAACACCAACCCTTTTGACAACCTTGCACTCCCCATTCCCCTGCTTATACCCAAAGCAAGTAATGTCACCACATCAGCCCAGCAACTCTCCCAGCAACTGAGCTTGTCCCAAGAACCTACTCTCATGCCACCCCGAATATCATCCCCAACCCCTGTCATCCCTCCTCCCATGACTTCATCCACTTGTACTACTGAGCTTAGGCTCAATACTCTCAAAGCCTTCAATGGCTCCCCCTCTCATGCAGAATTCTGGATGAATACAGTACAGACTTATCTCCTGATCAATAAGAAGTTATATGATGATGACAACAAGTAGATTGGGTTTATCCTCTCCTTCATGATTAAAGGAACAGCCAAGAGCTGGGCCACAGTCAAAACCAAGGCAGCCCTTGACTCCAACACATTTGGGTCCTTCAAGGACTTTCTCAAAGAATTCAATGAGATATTCCAGAACTCTCAGGCAGAGGCAGAAGCCACCACCTGGCTAACTAACACCTGGGTCTGCTCAGATGGTTACTTACCAAAGTACA
>JBBPLV010000343.1:0-21665 GCA_038089975.1 Boletellus ananiceps | reverse complement strand
TCAAGGAGATCACTGCGGGGTTGAACTCTGTAGACTGGAAGATCCAGGATTACGGCATCTTTGTGTCCAACTACCTTGCTATCCCGGGTGTCGATGCTGCGGGGGAAGTTGAGGCCGTGGGTGAAGGTGTAACGCACTTCAAGAAGAGTGAAAGGTGTATGTTTGTTACATTACTTCAGAGCGTCTCTTCGACATCTTAGACTTCTGATCTGTGTAGATTTCACCAAGGTGGCTTTTCCGGTGGATACGACGGGACATTCCAAGAGTATGTCCTCGTACTTGCAGAGATCGCTTCAAAGGTGGATAGAATGTTTCTCGCATTCAAATCGCATGTATAAGTACTGTGCGTAGCTCCCAGCCAACATCATATTTGACCAAGCAGCCTCACTTCTAATTGGTGTGGGCATGGTAGTCGTTCCCCTTTATTCTCCTTCTCTGGCTAGTTTTGGTTTGAAGGCGCCTTGGGATGGTGGCCGCGGCCAGTCCGCAGGACAACCGATACTGGTCATCGGGGGATCAGGTTCTGTCGGACGATACAGTATGTTCTCCGCTCCCTCGTGCACAACTCATACTCACACCAACGCACATTGCGCAACGATCCCTCCCCGCGTGATCGCTTATTTTACTTATCCTTTACCTAGCCACCCAGTTCGCCTGGCCGTCTGGGTTTTCCCCAACCATTGCCACCGCGTCGTTGCGGAACACTGACCTGCTCAAGTCACTCGGTGCGACACACGTCATCGATCGGAACATCTCTTCCACGTTTGCGTTCGCAACTGAAATTGCCCGGATCACCTTGAAGCCTATCGCGCTGGTCTATGATGCGATCGCGTCCGCGGATACACAACAACTCGGATACGACGTGCTCGCAGAAGGGGGACACATTCTGGTTACTCTCTCGTCTTCGATCAATGAGACGCATGGCAGCGCTAAGAGGGTGTTGAGTGTATTCGGAAACGCACATACGCCAGCCAACAGAGAGATCGAGCGGGTGCTGGCGCAGAACTTGCCTGCGTTGGTCAAGGCCGGTGACATTGTTGTACGTATTCTTTGTTTTCAATGTCTGCACGTCCGGTGGGTTCGCTCGATGCACATCCGTTCATCAGCCGAACCCAGTCGAAGTCTTGCCGGGCGGGCTGAACGGCATTGTTGCACGGCTGGACAAGCTGAGGAATAACCTAGTCCGGGAAGAAGCTGATTGTTCGTCTAGGGGAGACAGCGTGATTGCGACGGTCTTCCACGATGCGGCTGAGATTCTGTTGTATGACGAGTATTCCTGTGTTTCTTTGCCGTGTACCATATCGCCAGAGTTTGTGAAACGTATTCCGCGAATCCAAGGAAGAAAATTATTCGATTACCAGCGAAGGGATTATCGTTGTCCCGCAATCGGAAGAACGAGTGGGACGGTTATGCATCCAACAAACCCGACAGACGATTCCTTGAGTAGTGACCACCGAGCCTGGTCTGCTTGTCAGAGCTTCCCTGGCGTCCATCTGAAAGACACCAAACGTTGCACTGCACAGAGGGACACGATAGACGTGGGTTACCGTTGGCGTCCAAGTTGGATCCGATCAACAAGACACAGGGCGAGCATCGCAGTGATTAGTACTGATTACACGATGATGTCGACGAGCTGCCAGTGGGTGTCGCTTGCTGATTCGGACGCTTCAAAAACCAGTGCCTCCCCTCCAGGGTTCCTCGCACCTACACAGATCACCATACTACAAAGCCACGGACTTGAACAAGGACGAGTTGAGAAGTATGCTGGAACGGTTTGCAGCGAAGAGGTTCCACCACAGGAAAAACAGAAGCGTTACAATCTAATAGACACCGTTATAAGGCTTTATAATTATACCATCATTTCAAAAAAAAGAAAAAAAGATTTTAGAAAAGGATTAGAAGGGATTATAACGCTTCTGTTTCTTCTGTGGTGTCACAACAGGGTCATTGGGTCATGTGATAATCACGTGATGACAGCGCGCACGTCAGCTCCCCACCGTCGCATTTTTAGTCATCGTCCCCGAGCCCACTTTGCCGGAAAATGGTGGACGATGACGCCTTGCTGACAGAGAAGATTGATAGACTCCCGAAGTAAAGGCCAACGAGCGAGTATATAGAGATCTTTCAACCGGCATCATCGCACTCACCCATCTCCATGTCGACGTCTCGCGTTCTCTTCCTCAAGGAAAAACAAGGCGCATTTGAACTAGGCACCAAAGCAGTGCCTGCACCAGGACCTGGAGAGATCCTTGTCAAGGAGGTCTCCGTCGCGTTGAATCCTGCAGACTGGAAGATCCGGGACTATGGTATCTTGATATCCGGCTACCCTGTCGTCCTGGGCTTCGATGGTGCTGGGGAAGTCGAGGCTGTGGGCGAAGGTGTAACGCAATTCAAGAAGGGCGATAGGGTGTACGTTGGTTGCACTACCTTGGGACAACACCCGTATAACGTTTTGATCTCTGATTCCCATAGATTTCACCAGGGTGGATTTTCTGGCGGATACGATGGAACATTTCAAGAGTATGTTATCGTACTCGCTGAGATCGCTTCCAAGGTGCGTAGAGTACTTGTCGCATTCGAATCGCATGAATAAGTACTGTGTGTAGCTCCCAGCCAACATCACTTTTGACCAAGCAGCCTCACTCCCAATCGGTGTGGGCACGGTAGCATTTCCTCTTTATTCCCCTTCTACAGTTGGTGCTGGTTTAAAGGCACCTTGGGATGGTGGCCGCGGCCAGTCCGCAGGACAACCAGCGCTGATCATCGGAGGATCAAGTTCTGTTGGACAATACGGTACGTTTTCCGCTCCCCTCGTGCGCAACTCGTACTCACACCAACGCCCGTTGTGCGACAATCCCCCGTGCATGATCGGTCTTCTCTACTCTTCACCTAGCCATCCAATTCGCCCGGCTCTCCGGATTTTCCCCAATCATTGCCACCGCGTCGCTACGGAACACTGACCTGCTCAAGTCACTCGGTGCGACACACGTTATCGACCGGAACATCTCTTCCGCGTCCGCGTTCGCAGTTGAAATTGCCCGGATCACTTCGATGCCTATCGTGCTGGTCTATGACGCGATCGCGTCCGCGGATACGCAACAACTCGGGTACGACGTGCTCGCAGAAGGGGGACAAATTGTGGTCGCTCTCACGTCCTCGATCAAGGAGACGCCCGGCAGCACTAAGAAGGTGTTGACTGCGGCTGGAGTTGTGCATCTGCCAGCCAACAGGGCGATCGGGCGGGTGTTGGCGCAGAACTTGCCTGCGTTGGTCGAGGCTGGCGATATTGTTGTACGTATTCCTTGTTTTCATATGTCGGCACGTATGGTGGATCACTCAATGCACATTCGTTCATTAGCCGAACCCAGTAGAACTCTTGCCGGGTGGACTGAATGGTGTCGTCGCTGGGCTGGACAGACTGAGGAACAACCTGGTTAGCGGGAAGAAGCTGATTGTTCGGCTTGGGGAGACAGCGTGATCATGAGAGGGTGGTCTTCCACACTGCAGTCGAGATTCTGTTTTGTAACAAGTATTACTGTGTTTCTCTGTCGCGAGTTTGTGAAGCGATGAATTATTCGATTCCCAATGCCAGGGTTATCGTTAGCCTGTGCGATCGGAAGGACGAGAGAGATTGTATCTCGCTGGATGTATCATTCCTGGCTTGTGATCCGGTGTCGAGTACTGACGGGTGTAAATTCGCTATTCATGGAGTGCAGAGGACGCGGGCACCGGGGTTGGATTCGATCCCTACCACCCTTTCCGCACTCTACAAACTATACCAAATGATCACGTCTTTTCCTATGTACTATATGTATGGTTTCCAAGTCGAACGAAGCAAAACGATACAGTGATCGTGATGTCGATCTTGTCACACTGATTATCACCACTCCGTGACGAAGTGTGACTGCTGAAAGGGCGATCCATTTCCAGGATCTTTGACGGATTTGGTTATAATCCCAAGGTCTTGCCTTGTCCATCGCCAACGCAATCTGGCTTTCTTGCTTGCTATCCCTGTTTTTCGCTGTAGTCCATCTGGGTCACCGTCGCTGGCCCATTGCTCGCTGGTTCGCGCTGAAGACTGATTAGGTGATTGCGCGATGACGACAATTTAGGTGTCATGTGCTGATTCAGCGTCTGCAAAAACCAGTGCTCCTGTCAGATGATTCTCGAAGTGCCAAGGCCAAGGGTCAGCGCCGCAGTCAGCGATTATATAGCCACGTCTTCTAACCTGCCTTCCCACAGCACAAACAGATCCATGTCGACATCTCGCGCTTTGTTTCTCAAGGAAAAGCTAGGCGTGTTTGAACTGGGCACCAAGGCGCTACCTACACCAGGACCGGGAGAGATCCTCGTCAAGGAGGCTGCTGTAGCGTTGAACCCTGTAGAATGGCAGATCCAGGACCAAGGTTTCTTGGTGTCCAACTACCCCGCTATTTTGGGCAGTGATGCTGCTGGGGAAGTCGAGGCCGTCGGCGAAGGTGTGACGCAGTTTCGAAAGGGCGACAAGGTGTACGTTAGCTACCCTATTTCACGACACCAACATTGATATTCAATTTTGATCTTGATGTAGGGCTCACCAAGGTAATTTGAGCGGTGAAGACTACGGAACTTTCCAAGAGTATGTCCTCGTACTTGCCGAGCTCGCTTTCAAGGTGCGGCAAGCGCCTTTCACATTCGGACCGCAGGAATGACAGAGCACGTATTGCTCATAGCTCCCGACCAACATCACATTTGACCAAGCAGCTTCACTCCCATCCGCCGTTGCCACCATAGTCATCCCGCTCTACTCCCCACCGCCCGTTGGTGTCGGCCTGAAGGCACCATGGGACGGTGGGGGTGGCCAGTCTGCAGGACAACCAGCTCTGATTATCGGGGGGGCAGGCTCTGTCGGTCAACACGGTACGTTCCTAGCGCCGCCCGCATGTAACTCACACTCACATCCACACCCATCGTGCAATACACACCTCGTGTAATCGACTGTTTTTCAATCTAGCCATCCAGTTTGCCCGACTCTCTGGTTTTTCGCCAATTATAACCACCGCGTCGCTGCGGAATACCGACCTACTCAAATCGCTCGGTGCGACGCACGTCATCGATCGGAACATTACCTCTCCGTCTGCATTCGTAACCGAGATTACGCGCATTACCGCGAAGCCGATCCCATTGGTCTACGATGCGATCGCGACCACAGATACACAACAGCTCGGGTACGACGCGCTTGCAGAAGGAGGTCACCTCATCATTGTCCACGAGTCTACGATCAAGGAGACGCCCGGCAGTACTAAGAAGGTGTTGGGCGTGCTCGGATACCTGCATCTGCCAGCCAATAGAGCTATTGGGCATGCATTGGCGCAAAACTTGCCGGCATTAGTCGAGGCTGGTGACATTGTTGTGCGTATCTCTTGCATCCTTGTGGTATGTACGGCAAATCGCTCAACATGCGCCCGTCTATCAGCCGAACTCGGTCGAAGTCTTGCCAGGCGGGCTGAACGGCATTGTCGCGGGGCTGGACAAGCTGAGGAATAACCTCGTCAGCGGGAGGAAGTTGGTCGTCCGCCCCGGGGAGACCGCATGATCACGACCGTCCTCCGATGCAGCAGGCGCTCGAACCTCGCTCTATGACGAGTCTCCTTGTAAGTATTAGCAACAATTGCCGTGTTTGTGGTTATCCCGCGGTGTACGAGTGAAGAAATAGTGCACACTCCAATATTGTATCGATAGATACGATAGTTGTCACAATGTGTACATCCGTTTTGCAGGTGGGAAACGATGTCGCAAAACGGACAACCCTCGGCACGGCGAGGGCGCCAAGTCAACTTGTCAGTGCCATCGTCCACAGCATTAGAGGTGTGATTCGTTTTATATAGACGTGTCACGTCGTCGTCGGTCCTTTGTTCGCCTTGTAGGCTTTGTGATGCACTGCCTCTGTCTCCGGTGTGCCACGTGTTACTTGGAATGAGTCTGACGGCGACAAGCCTGTCAAGCTTGTTTGCTGCGAAGGAAGGAACCGCGAGTGTGAAGATGGTCACCTGTACGACGGAAAGATATTGGACTTGACGGCGAGATTGATCGCCTTACCCTGGACCAACTACTCATCGAGCACTCGTCAAAAACGATCACTTTGGGCATAGCGGGTCTGAAGCCCAGCGACCCAGAGTAGCATCGTGTGAACTTTATGTAAAGTGCACACAAAGCAGCTGGAATTTGACAACTTGCTAATGACTTCTTGCTCTACAATCTCAATCGCGCTTACTGGAATGGCAGAGTATTCTCTTCCAGCCACATACCTTAAATCTGATCCGACGGACATGTCCTTGAAGGCTGACCTTTGACGCATCTAAAGGGCGTCAACAGGCACACGATAGCGGCGGCCACCGGCGCTGTATCGACATGGAATCTGACGAGTGGGACGAGAGGCACAGGGAACGACGGCACCATCTTGCGTGTGCACCGTGCCGACAAACGCTTCGTAAGGGTTTGCGTGTCTCGATGATGGGGCAGTGTTGTTTGCTGACCCAGACGTTTGCGAAAACAAGTGCGTAAGTGGGCTAGTCGTAGATATCTCGAGAACGTCCCTCACTTACGCGTCGACAACTCATCCCCAAGTGTCTTCACTTTCTCAAGTGATCTTAGTCATCGACCTCGAGCCCAACTGCGTTGCCGACGTTTTACGATGGCATGCTTGGAAGTCCGCCCTACGCTGACAGAGATGATTGGTAAACTCCTGAAATATAGGCACCAGGTGACTATATAGACGTCTTTTAACCTTGCTTGCCATATCAATCAATTCAACCATCCTACGATGTCGATCCCTCGTGCCCTCTTCCTCAAGGAAAGACAAGGTAAATTCGAACTGGACACCAAAACTCTACCTATTCCGGGATCGGGGGAGATCCTTGTCAAGGAGGTCTCTGTGGCGTTGAACCCAATAGACTGGAAGATTCAAGTTCATGGTGGATATGTATCCAACTACCCTGTTGTCTTGGGGTTTGAGGCTGCCGGGCACGTCGAGGCTGTAGGCGAAGGCGTGACTCAGCTCAAGGCCGGCGACAAAGTGTGCGTTGGTTGCACCATCTTACGATCAGATATTGATGTCTTGAGCTCTGATGTTTTTGTAGGTCTCACCAAGGTGGCTTGACCAATGAGCATTATGGGACATTCCAAGAGTACGTCCTCGTACCTGCCGAGATCGCTTCAAAGGTGTGCCGAGTGGTTCTCGAACTCGAACCGTATGAATAACAGAACTTGTATTGTGCACAGGTCCCAGTTAACATCACTTTTGACCAGGCAGCCTCGCTCCCAGTCGGTGTGGGTACGGCGGTCGTCCCGCTCTACTCACCATCACCTGCTGGTATTGGCCTGAAGGCACCTTGGGACGGTGGGCGGGGTCAGTCCACAGGACAGCCAGCCCTGATTGTTGGAGGTGCGAGCTCCGTCGGTCAATATGGTACGACCCTAGCTCGACCTTTATGCATTCACACTCACGAACATGGTACAACAATATCACGCGTGGCCAATTCTCCGTCTTTTCAATAGCCATCCAATTCGCCCGACTCTCTGGTTTCTCGCCAATTATAGCTACAGCCTCGTTGCGAAACACCGAGTTGCTCAAGTCGCTCGGTGCGACGCACGTCGTTGATCGAAACATCACATCCCTCTCCGCATTTACGGCTGAAATTGCACGCATCACCACGAAGCCTATCTCGTTGGTCTATGATGCGATCTCCACCGCAGACACGCAACAGCTGGGATATGACACGCTCGCGGAGGGAGGACATATCCTCGTTGTCGTCAGATCTTCGATCAACGAGACGCCGGGTAGCAATAAGAGGGTGCTAGCCGTGTTCGGAAGCGTGCATGCGCCCGTCAACCGAGAGGTTGGGCAAGCGTTGGCAGAGAATTTGCCTGCGTTGGTCGAGGCCGGCGACATTGTGGTATGTCTTGTTTTCATGGGTCCGATTGACACGGTGAATCGCTCAGCGCGTCTTATGCAGCCCAACCAAGTGGAGGTTTTGCCAGGCGGACTAAATGGTATCGTTGCGGGGTTAAATAGGCTGCGGAATAACCTCGTCAGCGGGAAAAAGTTGATCGTTCGCCCTGGAGAGACTGCATGATTGCGGCGGACGACCTTCCATGCTGCGGTGGAGATCCGAACCTCGTGCTATCACAAGTATTCCCATGGATCCTGTGCCGTCCTCGTGCAGCATGGAAAATGTATGCGACAAATGAAAGGGAGGGATTTTTTGATTGCGAACGTCGGGTTGTCGTCGAGAACCCTGTACAACGAAAAATCCACACGTTTATTTGTTCCGCAGTCTCTTGATCTGGTTCTCGGTTCCTGGCCCGCACCAACAGCCTTTTGAAACACCGATGTATGGACTTCAGGCACTTTCATGGACTTATGAATTAGCTGCTTATAGGCGATGGGAGCGTACACAAGCAGCGCGGTGTCGAGCATGGCAGGTGTGAACTGACGATCTCGAGCGAATTTATACTGTGGCTGTCGCGTCTTTATGGCGCGTTCAAGTTCAATGCATACGAGTCGTACTAGTAGCCCTGAGGCGCGCACTGGCAAGATCTCTGTCAAGTTTGCCAAACCATCCAAAGAATTGTTCCCTCTCTCTGATAGCGACGGTATAACACTCTTGTAGGTGCGTATCGTGGCCGGAGTGCTTATCACCCCTCCTGACTTCCAGCCCACCCACAACTTCAATTTCGCAAGGGAGTGTTCTCCTTCAAGAACTACAAACCCGACGAGTCGACGTAACAGACGATGCTAATCATAGAGCTTTAGTTGCCTTGGCATCAAAATATAAACTCCTCTTGCATGCAGAGCACGCGATGGACGCCATCTCTGGTGTTGTTTCGACAGGGTCCGAGATAAGCGGGACGAGAGCGCAGAATGATTGCGCCATCTCGCGCATGCATCGCGGCGACCACATGGTGTCATCGGAGGTTTTTGAGGCCACCTGTGGCCTGTGGGTAGTCTCCACAGGGCGGAGCAGCTGTCATGTGCCGACTCAAAGGCTCGCGGAAACAAATGCGTGAGTGGTTCCCGGGTGTCTTTGCGACCGTCCCTCTCTCACTCGTCAGCTCCCAACTGGCTTTGCCCCTTGACAAATTATATTTAGTCACCGCTCTCGTGCCCACCTCGGCTAGATGTTTTTACGATGGCGTGCTTTGGAAGCTCGCCCTGCCAGTGGGCTGACAGAGACAGTTCGTAAACCTCCCCGGAGTATACGCCGACTGGCAACTATATAACCACCTTTCAACACTCGTCTTCCACCCATCTTCAGTATGGAAGTGTACCGCGCACTCTTCCTCGAGGCGAAATCTGGCGTGTTCGAACTGGGTACCAAAGCACTACCTACTCCAAGGCGGGGAGAGATTCTTGTCAGGGAGGTCGCCGTGGCGTTGAACCCTATAGACTGGAAGACCCAAGCACGTGGCGTCTTTGTGTTCAACTTCCCTGCTATCTTGGGCAGCGAAGCTGCTGGGGAAGTCGAGGCCATCGGCGAAGGTGTGACGCAGTTTAAGGTGGGCGATAAAGTGTACGGTCGTTGCACTGCTCCAGGATACTCTTAGTGATGTCTTCCTCGTTTTCAATCCTCTGTAGATTTCACCAAGGTGGCTTATCCGGTGGACATGACGGGACTTTCCAAGAATATGTCCTTGTACCCGCCGAGATCGCTTCCAAGGTGCTACCGGTCCTTCCTGCTCTGGTACCACATGAATAACAGTGACTTTTATTGTGCATAGATACCAGCCAATATCAATTTTGACCAGGCGGCCTCACTCCCCCTGGGCGTTGCTACGGCAGCGATCCCGCTCTACTCTCCACCCCCTGTGGGTGTTGGCCTGAATGCACCTTGGGACGGTGGCCGCGGCCAGTTCGCAGGACAAGCAGTTCTGATCACCGGAGGGGCAAGTTCCGTCGGTCAATATGGTATGTTTCTTGCCAGTCTCGCACACGCCCGCACTCACGTCCATTCCGCGACGACCGGTCGTCACATTCATTTCTTTACTAGCAATCCAATTCGCTCGGCTCTCTGGCTTTTCTCCAATCATAGCTACCGCGTCGTTACGGAACACTGGCCTGCTCAAGTCGCTCGGTGCAACACACGTCATTGATCGGAACATTTCCTCTCCGTCCGCGTTTGGAGCCGAGATCGCGCGGATCACAGGGAAGCCGATCACGCTGGTCTATGATGCGATTGCGACGGCAGGCACGCAACAGCTCGGGTACGACGTGCTCACGGAAGGAGGGCACATCGTTGTCGTCCTCCAGTCTACCATCAAGGAGACGCCCGACAGCACGAAGAAGGTGCTGGGCGTGCTCGGAAATGTGCATGTGCCCGCCAATAGAGCGATCGGACGGGTGTTGGCGCAGAACCTGCCTGCGTTGGTCGAGGCTGGCGACATTGTGGTATGTCTCTTGCTTCTCGTTCGTCGACTATATTGCTCAACACCCATCATCGGAATCAGCCGAACCTAGTCGAAGTCGTACCGGGCGGACTGAACAGTATCGTTGCAGGACTAGGTAGGCTACGGAATAATCTTGTCAGCGCGAGGAAACTGGTCATCCGCCCCGAGGATACTGCATGATCATGGCAGGCTGTTCTACCAGTGGAGAGCCAAACTTAAAGGCCCACCTTGTGATGACTGCCCCTTGCCTCTTTGTTTTGTACCGTTATGTATGCGAAGTGTACTGGCCTCTCGTTGTATGTTTACACAGAGACCCTTCGGGGTCACACACCCGAAGCCATCTAGGCTCTGGCAGAGAATGTTTCGCCCACCGATTTATTACCCATGTGTCTCCTAGAAAAGCGATGAGTGTTGTCTTCCTTGATTCCGATGTCCAGTTCCGTTGCCACTGCATGTGTGATTCAAGTACTGTAACATCAAGCCAGATATGGGTTTGGTGAGCATCGTTAGAATACCGTGTCCTTCCGTATCCACCTTCCTCTTTCATACATGTAAAACCTCTCCTTTCATTATCATCGCCCACTTTGCCTCCCTCAGCCGCCTACTCCGCCGAATCCCAAACCCGTCCTCAAACACCCACTTGACCTCCTCCAAACTCAAGCCGGCCGTCTCCGGGAAACAAAACACGCAAAACACGAACCCGAGCAGACAGAGCCCGGCGTAGAACCCGAACGCGCCCGATGGCGTGATCTCCGCCATGAGCGAAAGGTAGGTCGAGTTGATGATCAGGTTCGCGCTCCAGTTGGTCGCTGTCGCGAGCGACGTGCCGATCCCACGGACCTCGAGACCAAATAGTTCGCCCTGTTGCCAAGGAACATTCCCCAACCCGCTTGCGTACGACGCGACGAAGACGATCATCGAGAACAACACGACCGAGGACCAGGCTTGCGAGTAGTGTTCGCCCGTGACGAGAACGTTCCCCGTGTGTTGCGTCATAACTAGGAAAGGTAGATGCATCAGTGCAGGACATGGTATAAGGGTGTAGGTGCGCACAGTGGAATGCAACGGCAGCCAAAGTCAGCCCGACGATCATCCCAGGAGCAGAGTATAACATGATTCGTCTCCGGCCCACGATATCAATCCATCTACGAGGTTGCTTGAGCACGATTGCTTGCAACATGAAACCCAAAAAACGAACTTGAGTGCAATGAGCGTGAACAAAAAATTAGTCCCGGATATGATTAACGAAACCGCCGTCGGTTGGTCAAACCCAATCTCCTCAAAGAGCGATGCCGAATAATACATGAGGGTATTGAATCCACACAACTGTTGAAACGCTTGCATGCCACAAGCAACGACTTTAAGACGTGACATCGGTTCAGTGAAAGCTCGGCGAACACCAGGTCTAAGAACGTACTCAGTGCACGACGGTTGGTTGGGGTCCAGAGCATCGAGCCGAGTCGTTCCAAAAAGGTGGTCGAGTTGGCGATCTCGATGCTTTGTCGAACGGTCGCATGCAAGACACTGAGCTAGGCCATGACGTGTATCAAATGACAAGCAATTCTCTGGCTCGCTTACCTTGCGCTCGACTTGTTCCGGGGTAGCTGTCGTGTACACGCGCGCAAGCACCCTGTAAGCAGCCTCCATGTTCCCTCTCCGTATCAGTATGCGTGCTGTTCCACTTGTGCGTGAGCGCGACGGGCGTTGCCCAATACATGTCATCAAACGCTCACGTGATTCAGGTAGGAATGCCAACACAGCGAGCTGTAGTCCAGCAGGTACCGCGCTCAGTCCAACCATCCACCGCCAACCACTGTTTATGTTCGCAAAGCCGGCGTCGATACCATACGCAATGACCTGACCGAGGGTGATCATGACGACGTTGAGGACGACCATTCGGCCTCGGAGGCGCGTGGGCGAAAGTTCTTGAATGTAAAGTGGGGCAATGCAGGATGCGAGGCCAACGCCGATCCCGATCAAGAAACGACCACCGATCTGAGATGAGCGAAGGGGTGGGTGTGGGAACAGAGGACGCCAGGAAGCGCGGGGCGCTTACCATGCTCCATACGGTATGGCACACCGATTGCCCAATGGCACCCCCAATGAAGATGATGTCTGCAATACCGAGAACGAGACGGCGACCTGTCCAGTCCGACATGGCGCCTGCGACGAGACCGCCCAGTAGAGCGCCCAACGTCGTTGCTGAGGTGATGAATTCCTGTAGAACCACGAGGTATATAAATACTGAGTGAGCCCAACAACACGCGATATCAGGCAGATTTTCACCTTTTGACCGTTGGAGAGCTCGCTCGGTCCTAGATCGCCCTTGATGGTCACCAGTGCCCCAGATATGACGCCGGTGTCGTACCCTTATAAAAGCGTAAAAAAAGTCATTAGAAACGCAGAGTCGCATACACCGCCGCCCGCGTACGAGCACCTACTGACCAAAGAGTAGCCCAGAAATGGTGCAACAACAGACGAGAAGCCAGACAAACCACGTTGTCTGCTCCTCGCCCTCGATCGTGACCGCATACTCTGAAAACTCGCCGACCGCCGCACGCTCGACCATCTCCTCAAACGCCGCTCGGTTCGCGTCCTTGTCCGTCTCGCCGTCCGCCGAGCGTTTTTCGTCGGCAACATTGAGCTTGTCTGGTAGTGCCACAGGTGGCAAGCGGACGGTCTCCCGTTCTCTCGAGACCATCTGGGGGTGGTGGATACGGCGGCGTTGTGGAAAGAGAACTGTCGTGCCCGTCGGCACCGCGTATCAGTCAATTCAAGGTGGACGGCGACGATTGGGTCATCACGGAGCTTGCACCATGGGCAAGAATGGACAAGTACCGCCGACTTAGCCCCACATAAATTTCCGCCTATGGGACGGGCAATGTTTAGCAAATAGCCAAATAACCATTTTAAATATGAATTAGAATAATTCCACGTAACCTACCCGAAATCCCAGGCGGAATATGTCATTAAATATTTGCTAGCCACTCGTGCCCGTGGTGTTTGGAACCTTGACCGTGCTGACCAGCGATGGCGAGTCAGCTAACGAGTTGGAAAGCCCAGCGGTGACCGAGCACAAAAAGGTACCCGCGTTAGCATGGAGCACTGGCAGCCGGGTGAACCGAGCTCGCTAGCACATTCATTCGTGTGAGCAGCCCATCATGTGATCTCCCCACAATATCGGCTCCAGCGATCCTCGACTCGACCAACCTGCCTCTGCACTTCACCGATGCCAGCCTGAGGTGTGAATGCCCTCCGTACAGGTGCTCTCACGGCGTAGAACCCCGCTACACGACAAACGAGCAAGTATCGGGCGTCTCGGGCGTCTCGGACGACTCGCGACCCCGCGTCCTGCAGGCTTCTGGCTGGCCAATTATTCCTGCCCTGAGATCTAATATATACCAGGCTACCCAGGCCCCTGCCTAGTGACACCGTGGCCACCTGTTGGCTTACGGAGTCCCACATTGCGTGCAAAGGTGCATTTTACCTCAGACTCGGACCGGTAGTTCCAGCAGCCGCCATGCTATGTGGAACCAGATGACATCCAAGTTGAACATTGAACGGGAAATGGGCTTGGTGAGTACGGCAAATACCTCTGCCCCCTGAGTGCGTGCACCGTGACGACAGAAGGTGCGATACCGCTCAGTCAAATGTAGATCCGACGGTAGCATTAGCTGGCCGAGCTCGCCGATCTTACACTCGGTATTGCGTGCACGAGACTTTGTACGTCACTTTGCGTACGTTTGCCTTGCCAAGACGCGTGCTTATTGAATTCAGTGAGCGCGCTATCGCAGGTCAGCTTAGGTCTCAGGTACGGTCATCTCGCGAGACTCGATATCCGAAATTCCTACCATTCAAGTTATCAGCATACTTTTCTACGGACCACAGGTGCCTGCAAGCTGTGGGGTTCCGGTTGAGTACGTATTTGCCTCAGCAGGTGCTATTCACTACATCGAACCAGTGAGAAGGTAAAGACAACAAAATTTATCGACACATCTTGATCATGAAGTTGCTCCGAATGAGTAATTTCCTCAGGTGGGATACATGACCTAGGTGAGGCGGTTTGCTATACCCGATTACTACAAAGAACTCTCGTCTTGCTCTCCCCTTCCCAGACAGCTAGAGCTTCCTTTTCTATGCCCGTCATGTCTGCGAGTCTACCGTCTGACGTCGAATATCTTTGGATATCCAACTACTTTGGCCGTACGTGCCCTGGGCCACAATGCTCGTGAATGACCAGTCTTACCCTTCGACGCAGTCGTTCAGGCCAGTATTGTCGTATATGATTATGATGAGAGACACACGTGCGATGATTTTCATCTGGTGTGACCCCCGCAACGCCCTCGCTGCAGTCCTTACCTCTTCGAGAGAGGTATCTACTTCCCCCCCATCACACCATCCACCTAACAGTCTATTTAGATAGACTACATTTGGGTAGGCGTTCCAAAGCTTGAGCACCACGCTCCTGAAATTGCCGCAGGAAAAACCCCAGACAATGGTCTTTGCATTGTTCATCCTGGTGCGCACAGCGCGCTAGCCATCTGGGATGGGTACTTTGCGTGTCCCTGTAAACTGACAGCTGCACAGGTCCGCTATCTTGGTCTCTGTCGAGTTTTGTAAGTCAAATGTCGTCCTAAAACTCGTTTGAACATGATAAATATTGAAGTTATTCTCAAGGCTATTGGGAATCTGTGCGATTAAAAGTACAGACCGTTGGGCGATCAAACTAATCAGATCTACTTCCAGTCCTCTCTTCATTCTTCCCTAATTCCGTGAAAGTCAGTTGCTCTGTTCGTCGTATAATCCCGCGTTGCTAATGAACCATTAATAGACGTATGAGTCCCGATAGTATCAATGTCAGACTGTGCTGTTAATCGTTGAATAGGTGTAAGCACGTTCATTCACAGCACTCCATCGTCCGGACAGATTCAAGCCGGCCATCCCCAAGGTACGATATTTTCTGTAGCGTATGAGTGGATGTGGCAATTGTTTGTCGTTGCCGTTGACTGTGAGTCGCGCCTCTTCAATGCATTCTCTTACATACTTAGTTCAGTCACAGTAGTGTTCATTCTGCGCATCTATGCAATGTGGAATCGATCCAAGATTGTCCTCCGTTGCCTCCTCTGTCTATTTGTCCCGGAAAGGATCATTTCAATCGTCTTTACAGGTCTTTATAACTGTCCTGGTGCTTACTACTCTGGTATGTCTGAGAATCTGCATTATATTCCAACAACCGCTTAAGAGATGTGTAATCTCTCCCCATCGTTTTTTCAGTGACAATGACCCAAATTTTTCATACTTCGGTTTGCTCTCTATCGTATCACACCCCGTCTCCTACGTGGTCATATCGGATGCCCAGTGTTACGTTTGCTGTCACGTTATTGGTTCTTGCCATCATCCAAACGTTGAAGCAATCCTTGGATATGTACAATGCAACGAGGATGTGGCAGCCCAATCGGTACATGAAGCTACTCGCGAGGGAAAGAATCATTTATTTCCTCCTGTGGGTCACCTCGCTTTCTCATCCTCCTTCGTACTCTACAGTCGGGTGAACCCTTCGCTCACCACCTCACTGATGCTCACAAAATCGACTACTTGACTACTCGGAAATAGGCGGACACTTCGCGATGCCACAACTATACTTTCGGACGGGAAAGGGGGGTCACCAGGCATACTCGTCCTCTTCCTGCAGACGTTGGTCATGACGCTCTTGAACGCCATGCTACCCCGGTTCATCATCGGCGTGCGAGAAATGTATGACCATGATGCGCGCCGCTGCGCACAGGGCATCGACACCGGATTCGGCATATTGTCCCAGCCCGCTGCCCCTCGTGAAATCGCGACGGTTGCATCTTCGGACGTTTCCTCTGGGCAGCCCGAGGGTCAGACTGCAATGGAACTCGCGGGCGAGTCAGACGTGGTTCCACATGAAGTGGTGTAGACCAGGGTTGAAGGAAGCACCTTCTGTGCGGAGTAGGAACGAGGGGAAGACGAAGGCCTTACGGTGGATCATGGAAAGTGGAGGACGTACAGATGTGTCCTCTACTAACATTTACTATGCGATCGAGTGCTGTATGGGACTGCTTGTGAATAGTTTGAACATGGAATCTCGAACTAGTCATTGTCATCGTCCTGGCTCCTTGTCGACATCACGCCCGACCCGATTCATCGATCGAACCGTTTGATGCACGGTAGCGAACAGCCAGTCATTCGGGCCAGTTTCCGGATCACGATACTCAGAGCATCGATCTCATCCTTGCTCGGCTGTTCGTGCATGCGCAAGGCTAGACCCCCCCCTTAGCGGCTCGTCCAACACATTCTTTAAATAGATTCGTTACCAGGAATGTAATGATGGCACTCTCCATTCCGCCACAAGGTTCGCGAGGCGAGCTCTCCATACATCTTCACTGATCGTGCTGGGGATGGGGTTGATGCTGCGGACGTTGCAGGGGTAGGTAGCACTGTAGACAGGAATCACGGATTGATCATGGGCGGCGCGATCAAGGGTCGTGAGCACCTGGTGAGCGGATTAAATGGACTCATATTCACATGCCGCCTGACCAATCGGAAAGGATATCTATACCGCTGGTGGTTGCCACAAACCTTAGCGATATGATGTCTTCCCACACCGGCGCAGAATCCCAGCTAGTAGCTTTGGCTGAGGATCCCAACGTCCACGAGTTCCCTGGCCTTCAAGGTCGAAAACGCGGGATAGAGTGCACCTTGATGACGCGTTCGTCAATCGGACAAAAAAGCAGCCCATGTAAAGTGAGTCCGTGAAAAATCGTGATCATCGTCGACGATTTCGGCGAACGCGAACGAGTCACATCTCGAGATTTTCCCCACCTGCGGTGCGCTCGATTGCTCAAGAATTACAGACCTGGTGTGCCGGGGTATTGGAGGAACAGAGCGTCGCTCTAGCCTTGGCCACTTCGCCGTCCCATAGTACCGTAGACATTGTTGAAGGTTGATCAGGGAGGCCGGCAAGATCAAGAACCACTGGCAAGCATCTGGTGGTCCGGAGTTTGGTGCTGCACTAGTAATGAACGAAGGACACGTGAGGAGGACGTCGCCGAGAGAGGTTGTCCCTGCTAAGTGACGCATCAGTGATATTGGTGCAGCAAAACTTGTATATTCCAGGCCTACCGGCCACCCGTCTCTGAGAATCGGGGCCCGCAATGCCTGTGCTCAGCGCTGAGGGATCGGGGATAATGAGCTTACTACTTATCATGTGACATAGCAAGGCCAGTACTGGTCCCACTCCCACGGGCAGTCGAGCAGAGGTGCCGTTCCTGAGCAACGCCATCCGGGTAGACCGGATCCAACGAGTGGTACAGTGCCGGTCATTACTCCCCGAAGTATGGGCGATGAGTCCAAGACCATACAGACTCGCCATGTGATATCACTGTATCAGCGCTCACTTTGACGCCGGTGACCCTGACAGTGCCCGCGATGTCAGGGCAACCAGTCTAACTTCCATAGTACTTCCTGCGCCGCAAAGTTGGCCGATATTGACTCGGATGCACTGGGCAGATCACAGGATATACCCAACGTCCCACAACTCCAAGCCCTTCAGAACTCTCCTTCTTGTATGCATCATGCCCTCCAATCTACAGCCTGATCTGGAGTATCTCTGGATATCCAACTGTGTGGGCCGTATGTACCCTGAGCCATGAGTTCAGCTGGCATCGATTCTTACACTCTCATATAGTTGTTTCAGTTACTATCATCATATACGATTATTGTAAGTGATGCCAGTGTGTCCGATGGCGAGGTTTCTATTTCGTGTTAATCCTTGCAATATTACCATTACAGTCCTCACCTTCGCCAACGAGGTATCTACTCTCTTCCACATTCACGCTTTCAGCTAATGACTCGGGAAGATAGAGTATGTTTGGGTAAGCGTGCCAATTATTATCCAAGTACTATATCCCTGACAGTGATATAGGACAGATCCTGGACATTGGTCTCTACATTGTTCGTTTTAGTACGTACTAGTATGAAATCCATTTGTGATCGTCAGCCATCTTGCGTGTCCCAGAAACCTGACAATTTCACAGGTCCGCTATCCTGGTCTTTGTCAAGCTTTGTGAGTCCACCACCATTCCTAGAATCTCTCTGAACATGAATAACATCGACGTCGTTCTCAAGGTTATCGGGAATCTGTATGGTCAAAGATAAAGATAATCAGACGCCTAAACTAATCAGATTTATTCGCAGTTCTCTCTTTTTTTCCAAATTCTGTGAAAGTTGGTTGTCCTATTTCTTCATGTCATCTCAGTGCCAATGTGCAATATGCCATGATAGACGTATGAATCCAGGTATCATTGACAGACTACTGACCGTTGGATAGGTGTAAGTATCTCAACTTCTAGCACCCTGCAACGTTGTCCAAATCTAAGCTGGCTATTCTCAAGGTACCGTATTTCTTGAAATGGCTGAGTGGATAGAGCAGTTGTCTATTATTGCCGTTAACCGTGAGTTGCTGTTCCTCCAACACATTTTCCTGTGCGCTGAATCTAGTCACCTGTAGTGGTGTTTATTCTGCGCGTCTATGCAATGTGGAACAGATCCAAGATCGTCCTTGGTCTCCTCCTCTGTCTTTTTATCCCGGAAAGGATCGTTATCATCATTTTCCTCAGTATTTATGACACTCCCAATGCCTACCACCATTCTGGTGTGTTTGAGAATCTGTTCAACACGTCAATGGAATACTTACATAAAGATGCGTGATCTCCCCTTGACCTTTAGTGACGGTGGTCCAGATTTTTGACGCTTCGCTTTGCTCTCTATCGTCTGACACCCTATCGCCCCCGTGGCCATATCAAATGGGCGACTATATCATTGGCATTACGTTGCTCATTCTCGCTGTCGTCAAAACATTAAAGCAATCCTTAGATATGTACAGGGCAACGAGGATATGGCAGCCCAATCAGTACATAAAGCTATTCGCGAAGGAAGGAATTATCGACTTTGTCCTGTATGTTGCCTCACCTCCCTGATTCTCCCCGTGCCCCGCAGTCACGGTTACCTTGACCTTCTCCGCCTACTGCGCAAGCTGACCAGTCGGAAACTAGACGTTCACTTCACGATGTCTCAGGTATACTTTCCACCAAGGGCGGGAAATCACTAGGCGCACCCATGGCCTTCCTGAGGGCGTTGATCATGTCACTCCTGATTTGCATGCTACCCCGGTTCATTGTCGGCATGCGAGAAATGTACGACCGGGACGTGCGAGGAATTGACACCAGATTCGGCGTATCGTCGCAACCTGGAGCGGATGGAGCCATGACTGTGTCTGCGATCGCGTTCACAGATGTCACGCTCGAGCAGCCGGTGGGCCAGGATGTGCAGGTGCACGCAGGCGAGTCCGATATTTTTCCATCTGAAGTGGACAACGATGGTGTGGATCGAGTTCGAGGAACACTTCATTAGGTGTAGGAGTATAGAGTTGAGCCGTCGCATTCACCAGATTCATCGTCGACGCCGTCGGCCCAGGGAAATATGCATGTATGTTATAGATCTCAGTATAAGATGACGAAAGCGGTACATAATGTAACCTTTTGTTTTTTGCTTCCGCGTTTATTGTCCCGTGAGGCCTTAGCCTCTTGCCAGACATAATACATGGGTTGCAGTGCGGGTATGTGGGAGTTCGGGGTGTGGGCGCTGGTGCTATCTACTCGCGATGAGTTTGGTGTGGGTTTGCTATCGTGGATAATGTAACCTCGAGCACAGATCAGTCTTCAGTGCGATCAAAAAGACCATCGACGCGACATATCACGGCTGTAACCAGTCTGAAAAGTACTCCTTGTATACCGTCGACTTGACCACCACACTATCCGACGCCATCAATGCCATGAACCGACCCGAGTACGACATGCCGTCCAGGTCGAGGAGGTATTTGTGCGACCAGTGTTTGCCAAGCGGCACTGATCCCCCGAAGCGGTGGTATTTTCGTAATTCACTCTCACCGCCAGGATAATTGCCAACGGCGAAACAAAGGCCACATCCATGATACCACTGTTGAGATCCTTGGCGGTGACCGTGGTTGAGATAAATGTGTCCGGCTGGGAAGGCGAGGCGTGAACGATATTAGAATCAGCGCCTTCATGGGCCATACGAAGGAATCTAAGGTAGTGCTCGTGGTGAGTCCGCTAGTGGGCTGAGAAAGACACATACCTGCGCCACTGATAGGACCCCGCGAATCCAGGGGGTGTACTACCACCTCCGGTTGTAGCGCCGCGCCAAAAGATGAGATCACTCTTACCCCATGACACCTCCATTGGATCAATGTCCTTCTCACAAAAGACCCCACACGTGTGAATATCGGTCGCTCCCTCTGCGACAATAGTGACTGGGTAATGTTTGCAAACCCACTAGGTTTCGAAGAAGGTCATAATGATTGGGTCGAACACAAGGCGAAGTGTACATACCAAAGGAGTCTTGTAGTGCGAGGCTGGGATAGCATACATGCTCCCCGAGGGACGAGGACCCGACCCTTCTGCTTTTGAGTGGATTGAGATGCCCATGTCAGGGAGCTAGAAACGAAATGGGTGGTGCTTTCGAAGCAACGCCGAGGGCTGTCACGTACTTTGGATTGAAACCTCGTGGCGTATACACCGACTAGACCCAGCAACACACAATATCTGGCAATTTTTCACCTTTTGTTCGTTGGAGAACCCGCTCGGTCCTTGACGGTCACGAGCGCCTCAGAGATAACGCCGGTATCATAGCCCTGTAAGAGAGGAAACATGTCATCAAAACACAGAACCGCGCACCACCGCTCGCACGCGAGCACCCACTGACCAAAGAGTAACCCATTTTCGTGAGTGTGTGGGGTCAAGTCGACACCGGCAGCCCCCGACCAATCCGAGGCTTCCCTTGAGCGGCACTCCCTTCTCTGTTGTGCGACCCATCCGTGAGTTGCTTCCTCGATGCACTTTTCGTGTGCTAATTTCTTGTATATTTACGCCAAAAACTCGGATCGTTGTGTTGTCGTTGTCATTGCTAGCAACCCCAACACCCGCCTCTCTGGTACGTCCTGGTACTGATGGCTCGTAAGTATGGCTGTGACCTCTCGCTCGTTTCTCGAGTCACAGCCGTGTAGTGCGTGAATTGATCTGCTCCCGGTTGCTCAGCTTTCCTTGTGGGCCATCTTGATGCCTGCTTTCATCCTTGCTGCTGCGCTGTTGATCCCCGCAGCAATCCATTCCAAATGTCATAGCAACAAAGGTACATAA
>JBBPLV010000342.1:0-21717 GCA_038089975.1 Boletellus ananiceps | reverse complement strand
ACCAGCTATAGGAAACTGCCGAAGGGGAGATGGGGTGTAGGGAGGAGGAGGGAGAAGAGAGGGGTCCTCCTCAGGGTTGCTGTCCTTGGTGTCGTACAGCTTCATCTTCCGAGCTCGAACCTTTTCGAGGCAGCGATCCGGTTCAGGTCTCGTCACGGTGCTTGCGATACGGAGCTCACCTAGGTGTCGCTCCTAAGATGGGGATAGAAGAAAATGTAGCTTATTGCTCAGGCTTTAGCGGCACTGTTTGCAGTCCCGGATGCTTTCAAGTTTGTGTGCAGGCACTGCGCGAACAAACGCCAGGCAACGGCTTAGCAACGTCATAAGATTAGTCAGGTCCACTGACAACTTGACACTGCGGGGCCATGCTCGTGTGCGGGGCCCACGTCGTTGTGATGCCTAAACAACACGTCCCCGTCGTTCACCGAAACATCCAGGCGAGTCCCAAATGTCGTCGGTCCTCCAAGCTTCAAGCTGCAACCGCTCGGTATGACCTTATCGGCTGCAAGAAAAGTCTGCGCAGACAGTATAAAAGGGTATAGTAGCATCTGTCGGCAACTCCATTCATTTGGCCACAGGCGAACCAATCGTTGCTCAAGAATCGTGCAAAAGGTGTCGTCAAAACGTTACGTTGTTAGACCGCTCTGCAGATGGCCCCGCCCCCTGGCCGCATCTGTCGGCAGAAAAGTGGTGCAGACGAGTCCGGGACAACCATATATAACATCTGTCTGCAACTCCATTCATTTGACGCACAGGCGAACCAATCATTGCTCAAGAATCGTGCAAAAGGTGTCGTCAAAACGCTACGATGTTAGACCGCTCGATAGATGCTGGGCTCGCCTGTCGCTTGCGTCGGTTACGTATAATTTCGTCGAGTGGGCAGCATGCTGTGGCCCCTGTCCGTCCGTCCTTCACACCAGTACTTCAAGCACGGGGCGATGGTGAGCGATCCTCGCGTCCACCTGAAACGGGTGCTCATCCTCGGACTCAGATGATCAAAGAGGAGTCCATCGATCCTGTGATCCCTCACCAGGAGGCCACGGGAAGTTCAAGCGCCGTTGTTCGCTCGCCCGGGCCTCGACGACGTAGAGGGCGGATCGAGGTCGTTCTCCCGACGAGAAAACAGATATACGGAAACAACCTTCCGATGTTTGAAAATGCATCGCGTTTCATCGACAAGCACTTCCTCACGGACGCTGTCAAGAAAGAGGAGGACTTGATTGTCCCTCTGTCCCTGGTGCGCGTTCTCATCGTTGCATCCCTTCTCTCCCTGTGTGGGTAACACTCGGCGACGTTTCGCAGATAAAGGTCGAGATCAAAAAGGAAGAGATGCTCTCCGAAGATGTGGTCGCCCATCGAATGGCACATATCGCACCGTACGACGTGGACCTGGATCCTGCGATCAGGGATGTCACGACCACGCGGACGTTTACCTCCAAGCAGTGGGGCGGAAACCCGCAGTCGACCTTTCCGGCCATCCGGCCAGACATGCTTGCCCGTCACGGACTGCACGACTTTATGTACCTGAACCTCTACTTTAACCCACACGCACCTCAGTCGCCCGGAGCTCCCGGGCTGTTTTTCGCGTCTTCCACCAATCCGGAGGCGAGCGAATGGCCTTCGATCGAACGGGTGTTGGTCAGACTGAGGGCGAACCGCTGGCTGTACGTCGGACAGTATCAGTGCACGCCAGCGCCCTCGCTCACCCCGGACGAATGGAAGTCTCAACCACCCAAGGCGAGTACTTGGGCGGGTTTCCGGCTTGCTTCCACCCTCATTCACGGCATCCTTCAACCCTCAGGTGAAGCAGACATGGACGAACAAGGTCTCGACCCAGGGTTGGGGGATAGACATTCGCGCAAAGATTGTCCTTCGAAAGAGGCTTGATAGAAATCCGACCGCGAAGGAGCTCCGAGACGCAGTCCATTCAGACGAAAAGTTCCATGCGACCCCGGCCGAAATTCATAGTGCATTCGACGAGGGTCATGCTGTCCGTCGTTTTGCTTCCGTTCGTCTTGCGACTGTGATGTTCACAGCGGGAGATATGGCAGATCATCCAGTCGTGGTACATGAAGTGTGTCGGTTATGACGAAAATTTTCAGCGTGAAGTCGCAGCTGGCAATGCTGTGCGCTGACGCTCCTATCGTGATGCCTATGCCGCAGGACGGGGAATATACTGTGTATAGTTTTCGGGATCGTGGGCCCACTGCTATTTATCTTTCCCATGGCCGTAGCACTTTGGGAAGCGCTGCTACACCTTCCCCTACATTAATGGTACATACTTGATCTACTGTCAGACCTGTTGATGCAAAAGCCCCGATGCGCCGAATGTATGTAGGTACACCTCACAGAGTGGACTGCTGATTGCGCTGTAAGCTACTTTCGCATATGTTCGGAATGGGATCCCACCAAACTCGTCCGTTATCTACTTTTTTGAGCTCGGCGGCGGAGGCAGTTCTTCCGTCTGCCACTCTGAAGAGGACAAAGCAGGCAAGTTGGCGATCCGTTTCGGGCGGCGTGGTGTCCCGGAAGATGGCGCTGGGTCTTCCACGCTGGTTTGCTTGGCAACGCTCGCGTCCTGTACGGACATGGCCGATAACTTGTGGACAAACGATCTGTCAGAAGTCTACGTCAGACGACTTGCAGAGGACGACAAAAGGAGGCTACTTGCTGTGCTTCTTGGCTGCGGGCGTTGCTCCAGATTCGGCACGCTTCCTTGAACCGCACGAGAATGTTGGTCATGTCGTTGTAAAACTGTCCGCAGTCAACGCCCGTCGTTGTCCGAATCGACGGAACGCCGATCTACCTTGTGCCCTTCCTCTAGATTGCGCGTAATTTCACAATACTTTGCATGGGCGAGATCGAGACTCTGGAGTGCTTGTTCACGCTGTTTGACACCAGTATCTTCCTTCCGCGAGGACAGGAATTTCTCGTTTGTGGACTAGAGAATGACATGAGACGTAACAGAACACGGTGACGAAACAAACCTTGACAGCCTCCAGTAGTCCTTCCTGTTTCTTCTGTCCCTCCACAAGGCACTGAATGAATTTGTCGTACTTGGCGAGTTCTTGGTCTGAAATATCGGCGAACATCGCTGGTGTAATTTCAGCATCGCGATCGAACTTCCCAGCAACTGTCATGATATGGGATCGTATATCGTCCGCCTCGCTGCGCCGTTGCGCCCTGGAGACAAGATCGCCGCGACTGCGACGAACATCGTCAAGTGCTTCCAAAAGACCTCGCAGAGCACGAGCATGGACCTGAGTTTGGTTGTCTGCGACTTGCGCCCTTCCGACTACCGGTATGGTAGAGGAAGGGACGAGATACTCCAACTCGTCCTAGGCTACAGTGAGTGCAGCTGGATGGCTCAACGGATGCACACCTGCCTCATCCAAAGCCAGCTGCGAGATAGGTTCTTCCCATTCCTTCCATTTCTGGCGAACGACCTCGTCGCTCCCAGCAGCTTCTGTGAGGATACCCCTGTATCTCTTTTGTTTCTGGACGAGTTCTTGGTTAGCTTCATGCGAGGGTAGTCTTTTCATCGGGACTTCTTTCCGAGCTGCCTCGTCTTCGGAAGCCTCACTATCCAGTACGTCCATCGCCTGAAAGTAACGTGAGTACATGGGCCCATGGAGGGGAACTATTACCGCCAAACCTCGTCCAGTAACGCCATGGCACGATGAGCCAAGAGCTCGACATTGTCTAGATAAGTCTCGATACGTTCGGGACCTTGTTCCGACCTGACTTGTTCGGCTTTTTTCAAGAAGCTAGGAGGAAGTCCGATAGGGCGTTCCAGTGCTTCGAGCGAGGAAGGAAGGTTGAGGGAGCGTAAAGTTCTACGTCTACGGTGAGCGAGGGACGTGGATGGAAAGGGGGACGAACTGGTCAGCTTCGTTGTCAAGCTCTTGGGCAAAGTCGATGATTCTTTCTTTGACAAGGGATCGCTTGTTGTCGTCGTAGATGTCTCGAGACCAGATTGAGCACAAAAGACTCGGTAGCAGGTGGGAACAACGCACTGACAGCCTCTCTAGCACCCCAACTCAGCAACTCGCCGAAAAGAATGTGACCGTCATCTACCATGCTTCTTGGATCTGACAATCCCGAGAAGAGGTTGCTTTGAACCATGATGACGGCCTCGACGGGTGAAATGGCAGAGGATGGAGGAACGTCTTTGTGATAAATTAAATCGTTATCGCGCTCAGCACGGGCAAGATTTTTTTGCAAGACGTCTAGCAAGGACTTGGCCAGTGTTGAAACGGGGACGTTTCGTTTGGGTGGAAAATAATACCTTGATATCCTGTATGACTGCGGGAGAGACGGCAGAGCGTTTGATGGCGTTGTACCCTTGTTTTGCCCCGGCCTCTGCGTCGATCAACCGCCGTAGTTCGTCACCGTAACTGGAAGAGGGTGAGGACGCTGCAATGAGAGAGGGTTGAATGCGGACTTGTTGACCTCGAGGTCGTCGACGCTCTTTCTGTAAAGTGCTGCTGCATGAAAGTGACGCTGCTTGGTTTCTAGGTGGGGAACCCAGGCCTTGAGAATGAGTGAGTGTGGTGGATGCGGTGGCAAGAAACCTGCAACGCTACCGAGGGCAGTTTATCGCGGACCTGAGGCGAGGCTGATCGCAGGGAGTCCAAGGAGGCCGCATACAGCGACGCAACGCCGGCGGCCAGCTTTGCGATGAGACTATTCTTGTAATGGCCTATCGCAAGAGTCAGTGTCGAGTTTGAAGATGAAGAACGGGGGGCACCTGCGACGGCGCGCTGCCACGCGCACTCTTGTGCCTGTGCGAGCATGAGGGACTCCAAGCTGTGGACAAACGATGTCGTCAGATCGAGAGGAACCTCCTCGGCGTCTGGGGGAATGGCGAGTTTGGGCAGGGCCGAGGTGCGAAGGAAGGCGAATGTCCCGGCGGCATGCTTGAAAGAGGTTGAGAGTGGGTGGGGTAGCGAGTGGGTGCGGGAGACGGACCTGATAATGGTGGATTGCACGCTTGAGACCGTCCTGGCTGGATCTGTCCTCGGAGGCGGCGAGCTGAGAACAGAGGGCGCCCAGGTTGAAGAGCGTAGCGGCTCGTTCAAAAGACAGGCTGCGGAGCGCGACCGGGACCGAGGACGGAGGGGCAAAGACGTGGGCGTAGGCGAACTCGAGGCCGATCTGTTGGGACGGATGAGAGGGGGACGACGGGAGGGGGTGGGACGGACATCGGAGGGGAACTTTGCGAGCACGAAGAGGAGCTGGGCGTGGTAGCTGGAGGGGGTGAGAGGGATCGGGTGCGGAGGGGGAGGACGGACCGGAGGAGGGTGTCGAGGGTGTCGTTGCGGACGTCGGGGAGGATGCAGGGTGCGCGGAGGGACTCCCAGCGGGCGATGTCGGCCCTGTAGCGATCTGGGTGGTCCTGGGCGTTGTGGAGGAGAAAGTCGCGAACGGGGGCGCGGAGGGGGCGCGGATGCGATTTTTTGAGGGGGAGTGCGAGATGGTTTGGCATCGCGTGCTGTCGCGCCACCGAGCCACGGGTTGGTTCTCGACCTCGTCCCTGCGCCGCCCCCGCCGCCGACCCCGCCGCCAGCGTGCACCGCAGTCCGCGCTGTCGTCCTCGGCGCCTTTTGTTCCTATCCCAACCGCACTTGCTCTCATCGCCCACCATGTCCTACGTCGACCAGTCCCCCGTCTCCCCGATGAGCAGACGGCTCACGAACCGAAGCAACAACCGCTACAGCGTGACGGCCCTGTTCAGCATGGCAGCCGAGCAGGACGTCGAGGTGGAGGATGATCTGGCCAGAGGTCCGTGCTCCCGCTCATGCCCGTCGCTCACCGCGCAGTGCCCCTCACTGCCCCGAAACAGCACAAAAACGCCTGCGGGACCTCAAGGGAAAAATTTCCGTGCAGTCCAAGAAAAACTTTGTGCTCGAGCGAGACGTCCGGTACCTTGACTCGCGGATAGCGCTGCTGATCCAGAACCGCATGGCAGCAGATGAGGTGCGTGCCGCCGTGTGGGTCAGTCGGGTGTCTGACTGGCCGTGCAGCAACGCGAGGTTGAACGGACGCTGGAAGACGTGGATCCGACCGAGGGCCACTATCCGGACGACCGCAAGCTGCAGCAGTACTCGAATCTGTTCTTTCTGCTGCAGTCGGAGCCGCGACACATTGCGAACCTGTGCCGGCTCGTGAGCCTGACCGAGATCGACACGCTGCTGCAGACGGTCATGTTCACGCTGTACGGGAACCAGTACGAGAGCAGGGAGGAGCACCTGCTGCTGACCATGTTCCAGTCGGTGCTGTCCGCGCAGTTTGAGACGGCAACCGAGTTCGGGTCGCTGCTGCGCGCGAACACGCCCGTGTCGCGGATGATGACGACATACACGCGCCGCGGGCCGGGCCAGAGCTACCTCAAGGGCGTGCTTGCGGAGCGGATCAACAGCCTAATCGAGCACAAGGATCTCAATCTGGAGATCAACCCCGTCAAGGTGAGCGCGTCCCTCCGACTCGCGTGGGTCTCACACGTGCGCAGGTGTACGAACAGATGATCAACCAAATCGAGGAGGAGACAGGCACGCTCCCCCCGAATCTCCCCCGGGGTGTCCCGCCCGAGGTCGCGGCAGAGAACGCGGACGTGCAGGCCATCATCGCGCCGCGGCTGACGATGCTGATGGAGATCGCCAACTCGTTCCTCGTCACGATCATTGAGAGCATGGAGAGCGTCCCTTATGGCATCCGCTGGATCTGCAAGCAGATCCGCAGCCTCACCCGCGTACGCCCCTGTCTCTGCCCCTGTCCCCCGCTCACCCCCCGCAGCGCAAGTACCCCGACGCGACCGACTACGCGATCTGCTCCCTCATCGGCGGCTTCTTCTTCCTCCGCTTCATCAACCCCGCCATCGTCACGCCCCAGGCATACATGCTCGTCGACGGCGTCCCCGCCAAGCACCCCCGCCGCACCCTCACCCTCGTGAGCACGCACGCACACACCCCGCCCGCCCTGACCCCGCCCGCAGATCGCAAAGATGCTCCAGAACCTCGCCAACAAGCCCTCGTACGCAAAGGAGGCATACATGATCACCCTCAACCCCTTTGTCGAGAACAACAAGGCCCGCATCAACCAGTTCCTCAACAACCTCTGCGAGGTCGGCGACTTTTACGACACGCTCGAGGTGCGTCTTCGTGCGACCTCCCCCGCCGCCCTGACAGCCTCGCGCCCAGATGGATCAGTACATGGCACTCTCCAAAAAAGACCTCATGATTCACATCACCATGAACGAGCTGTACAACACCCACGCACTCATCCTGCAACACATTGAAACCCTGGTGAGCATGGCCCCTCTCGATCACGACGTCCTCACCCAGCAGCGCGCAGTCACCCAACGACAAGCAGCACCTCCGCATCCTCACCGACGAACTTGGCCCCGCTCCCCCTCAGGTCCCCCGCAAGGAAAACCGCACCATCGAACTGAACCTGTACAGCCGCTGGGAGACGCCCGTCCAAGACCTCCACACCGCCCTCATGGACTCCATCTCCCAGAGCGACATGCTCTACATGGAGACCAAGTCCATCCTCGTCCAGCTCGTCCGCTCCCTCCCCCATGCCACCGAGAAGCGCCCGTACAACCTCGCCGCACTCGCAGAACGTGCCGCGACCACAAAGGACGCTACCCTCGTCCGCAAGGGCATCAAGGTCAAGGAGATGCTCCGCGAGCTCGAGGAAACAAAGATCATCGACCAGGCGGACGGCTACAAGCTCATGCAGGACGAGGTCGCCGCCGAGCTCGTCCATCTCGGCAACCTCCGCGACAAGGTCCTACTCGAGACCAAGTCCCTCGAGGCCGTCTACAAGACGATCTGCGACCACAACAGCTATCTGCGCTCCCAGCTCGAGCAATACAAGGCCTATCTTCAAAACGTCCGTCTGACGGCCACCAAGGACAAGGGAAGCACGACCGGCGTCGGCGTCGTCACCGTCGGCGGCAGAGAGCGCAAGCCTTCCCGGAGTGCCGTCCTTGGCCCCTATCGGTTCACGCATGCCCAGCTCGAGAAGGAAGGCATCATCGTCGAGAGCAATGTCCCGGATAACCGGCAAGTCCCCTTTGTCCGTGTGCGACACCGTCTCATTCGGCCACCTGCAGCCGCCCAAATATTTACTTTAATATTACATCACCAAGTCCCGGAACCTTTATCATCTCTCTCCACTACAAGGGTCGCGAAAAGGCAATTCTGGAGATGGATCTAAAAATCGACGATTTGTTGGAAAAGGTATTCGCCCGCCCCTCTCGTCCGACGGAACAGTCCTCATTCGAACCGACAGCAAAAAGATAACAAGCATCTGTTAGACCTCGAGTATGTCCAGCTGAATGTCCCCAAGGTGCTCGCCCTTTTGAAAAAGGTCTTTGCCAAGCGGTGAACGATCTCTACGTAGCGCATCTCTTTACTTATGTCATTATTGATTCTGTCATACCCGTCACTCCTTTCCCTTTACGCCTTGTCCTCTCGCCGTATCGATAACGTACGCTTTCTGCCTTGCGATTGTTCGTTCTGGAATTTTTGGATGTACTACATGTTTAGTTATGTGTGTTCCTGGATACCTGTCTTCCTACCCTCTGAGTACTCTGCCGGTTTACGCTGCTCTGCATTATCAGGCGAGTGCACGCTCCAAACACGTCTTGTGGTCCATCCCGCAATGTCACCATCATACCCGGCACCCGAGTTTGGCGTGGGTTTCTCATCTGCCTTGTACTCTTGATAAGCGCCCTCAGTGAAGCCACGTCGGGTGGTGCCATCTCGGTCGCCTCCCCATGCATATCGCAAGAACTAGCTCGTTCTCCGCACCGTCTTTACTCGTTCTCATCTTTTATTGGGGAGCAGCCTTGGCAAACCCACCCACATCTTTACCTGGTTTGCGGGTGCGCCAACAGGCGTCAAACACGTCTCAGCCAAACACCACCGCGCCGAATCGCAGCGGTATCTGTTCTGTCTCGTTGGCGGACGACGGGTACGCCATCATTCACAGGCACTCGAGACGTATGAGCTCATTCCCCCACGGCACGTACTATACTGTCGTTCAGGCCGGTCGGATCAGTTTCCGCGCGTCGATCGACACTGGGTCATCTGACTGTGCGTCGGGGCTCTCTGTGTAGTCCACCTCTGCTAAAAGTTTCGATAGTCTGGTTGGTCTCGACGGCGTGCAGCACCGAGACGTGTTCGGTGGTTCCAAAATACCCGCTGGCATATGCATCGCCAACGTTCGTTTCGGTCAATGACAATGAGACCGCGTTCAGCCTCAGTTACGCCGACGGTACCGGTGAGCGCTTCTCAAAGAAACATCTGTCGCACCATTGAACAACGTCGGGGATTCCTCAAGACGCATCGGGATTTGTTGCAAGAGAGTCTGTCGAGGTCTCAAACGTGACCGTGCCAGGCCAGGCGTTTGGTGAGCACGCTGATGTATACTCTCGTTCCAATGGTTGATCACGACCTTTTTGACCTTTGTAGGACTGGTCACGAATTCGAATGTTACCCTCGTTGATGACATCAGCGGCGTTCTTGGTCTGGGGTTTTCTCGACTGTCGGAGATTTATGCGGCCACCCCAGATGGTGCGTGCCGCGTGCGAGGCCGATGCCCCTGGGCTCGTCGGTTGATGTAACTTGCAGCCCCGCCATTTCTCGCGAGTCTCTCTCAGCAGGGCATACTCGACTACCCCATCTTTGGACTGCTTTTAACCCAAAACTCCACCGGTTCGCTTGCGCTAGGTGAGGACAGGTCTCGTCATGCCAACCAGCTAGCTTCTTAGGTTCACCGACAACCTACAGGTGCCATCGATGCCTCGGTCGTACAGGATGAAAGCCAGATTGTGTGGAACGAGGTGGTTCCATTTTCTCCGGTAGGAACACAAACGAACACCTCTGGATATATGTACTGGGCCATTCATATGACGAGCTTCGCAGTATGTGCTACCCGAGACGTCCGCTGGCCCTTGCTCACCTTCTGGTAGGTGAATGGGAGCTCACTAACCCCGATACCCACGTATCCTGGACCAACTGAAAATTCCTCAGTCGCACTTTTGGACGTGTAAGCGTTACTGGATCTGATTGCGAGTCTGACATGATGAAGGTGAATCTATGCAGGGGAACGATTGGACTGTACGGACCGTACCAAGACGTGAGTCGTCTCGAGCGGATATGCACGCCACCAGACTCCCTCCGTTTCGTAGGTGACGAGACTGTATGCGCTCTTCCACGGAAGTCGACTCGTAGATGAGAGTGGGTAGTGGTCACGCGTCATCCGAGTGACTGACTTGATCATCCTCAGGTGGACAATGGGCGATTCCTTGCAGCTCATCCGCGACGATGACATTTAGCTTTGGGTATGTGACAGTCGCTTCGACGGGTTCTCGCTAACGGGCTGATAGGGACGGGACTGCCTTTGTTCTCCAACCGACCGACTATATGATCGGTCCAACAACGGGTAATCCGTCCTTATGTTTGAGCTGGCCGAGGGCTTCGCCGCCGAGTACAGATGGCATCGATTGGCAGCTCGGTGAGACTGTTCACCACTCCTTGTAGACCGTTGTTGTAACAGCTTGTGTAGGAACCCCGTTTTTACGTACTGTATACTCTATCTGGAGGTGAGCAGCGCGCGTCCTGTCCTTTGTGTTTACACTCACCGCAACAGCTACGGCATCGACTACGTACAGCCACCGATGATTGGCTTGTACGCCCTCAGCAACACTTCCACAGTCGACGAGTCGCCTGCCCTTGTCGCTTCATTCTTTTCCTCTGTGTCTGCCACTGTGGGGACCATACTACCCAACTTTCCCCTGGCGACTCCAACATACACGACTCCTCCCTACGCCCTGAACACTTCTATCCCTGCGTATTTGGGCGAAATCGTGGATTCGGAACTTGCGACCAGCACGTACCCACCGATACCCACTACACCTGTGATAGGTGCAACCGCTCTTCCGGAGGTGTCGGATCAATACACCCTAACTGCGACGAACTCGCAAGGAGAGACTATACTGTCTACATATCACCTGACAGAACCCTCTGTCATTCTCGGAGTGCCCCCAGGTTGGAGTGGCACTCGGACGCTACGAGTGCCAGTTGCTGCGCTCGGTTTCTCGTTTCTCGTGGCCATGTGCGCGGGTGTACGGATACTATAGCAGACATTTATTCCCCGTGCTATTGACGTTGTAAAGGCCGTTCCGAGTTCTCGTCCGCGGTAACTATTTACCTTTTTATTACATACTTTCTTCGCGAGGACCTTTTCACGCTGGACTTTGTAGTGATGTCGAACGGGTGCTAGTTGCTTGGGCCATCTATTTGTGCTTGGGTTTCTTCTGGAAAAACCAATGTCCGAATCATGAAAGTGGAGAAGCGGTGCGTCGTGCACAGTACCGCAGGGAACACTGCAGCCTCATTCAGAGTTGCCGCACGAGGGACCGGTCATTCAAGCTGCGATCGACCTGGAAACAGAGCGCGACACAAGGTACCAAGGACTGCTGGGCTGTTCACAAGTGAGAGGGATCATCTGGTAGTAAAGCATGTAAACGAAACGCTAGTGTAGTCGCTGTCGATCGACGTGTGGACGTCGACTGCAAATATGCGTTCGTGGCACGTCAAGACTTGGTTGCAAGCCAGGCACAATACGGCCCTGGATAAAACGATATGCGGTATACGAGTATGGGCAAGCTAAGCAATGAAAGGGGACGTGGGGGAAGCGACCCCCATTTCATCAAGGGGTGGTGGAGAGTCGGAGCAGCTTGAACTAGTAGCCCCGAGAGACAGGCAAGTGCTTGCCAATGAGGGAGGAACCCTGTCCCGTGGTCACCAGGACACGCCGCATCTCACCCATCTGGCAGTCCGCCTTCTCGAGGAGGGTAACCGCTCCTTCGTATTCGTCGTGGGCGATCGTATGCATGACCCACTTCATGAATGCGAGCCGGGCGACGCTTGTCACTTGCGGCGAATGCTTCACGACTTGCGCGAGCAAGCTGCAACTTGCAAACATGATGCACATGCAGTGTTTCGATACCCTTGTCTCTCCGAGCCGATATCCGATCGGCTTGCTCGAGGATGAGAGTGGACGAACAGATGGGACGCGACGCTCACAGTAGGGAACACCTTGACCCTTTGAGTTGGACGCGCGTGTCTGTCTATAGGCAAGACGACATCCCCCGAGTAGAACGGCCTCGTCGCTTGGAAGACCATCGCTGCTACGTATCACTCAGCCATTGCTGGTCAGGTGAAGAGGCCTGCGAGGATGGAGAGGATGGCTTGGATTCGGAGAATGGTAGCGACTACACAAGCAGAAGAGGGTGCATCAGAGCGCACCGCGAAATCTAACTGGCAGTGACATTCTATAGCCAGGATGGTCCCTTGGAGGGGAGATGGAGTTTGCCCCAACGTTGCGGTGAAGGCGGGTTGCCAGTTGTCGAACACGTGCCATGGTCGACCCTTGTGGGAGGTTGCTTTGCGGCACGGCATCAGCACGCTGGAAGACACCTGCATGCTAAATTACCGTCAGGCTTGGCACATCCTTCAGAGGCCGGATCTCTGCTCAACACGGATCTTCTCTTCCTCAGAGCCGCTGTCCTATGCATGAAGTGGCAGAATGCCAACCAGGAGGGTAACCTCCAGGAGAAATGTTGGTAGGTCTACGTCACTCCGATTTGTGTATGCAGTCATGGTTGGAATGCAATTCAAAAAAGCGACAGTGCTCTCCTCTCTCTCCTTCCAGCCACCGTGTTCGCGACACGATGCCCGCCCAGCTCCTCGCTCAGCCCAACCCACCCCCTGACCCGTCCCACCTGCCCGATTCCGTGCTGGAATGCGGCGCAGAGGCCAGGATTGATTCGGTTATCCCTTCTGCCGAACTCGCCTCCCTCCGCAAGTTTACGCGCGCTGCGAATTACATTGCCGCAGGTGATCAGCCCCTAGCCCGAGCGTCTGTCCTTGTGCTCAGGTATATCCTCAGCCATGATTTTCTTGAGGGACAACGTTTTGCTCGAGCGGAAGCTCACTCCAGACGACATCAAATATCGACTATTGGGGCACTGGGGGACCTGCCCAGGCCTCGTTCTCGTGTATGCGCATCTGAGCCGCCTCATCAAAAAGACGGGCCTTGATGTCCTCCTCGTCGTAGGGCCGGGTTAGTATCGCTTTCGGAATACGAGGGTGCATACTGACTTCTTTCGTGCTCGTCTAGGTCATGGCGCTCCTGCTATTCTCTCTTGCTTGTGGCTCGAGGAATCACTCGGATCTTTTTGGCAGAGTTACTCACGCGACAGAGCTGGACTGACGAGGCTCATCACGAAATTCAGTACTCCGGGAGGATTCCCGAGGCGAGCTCAGAACATGGTTCCCGTTCATTCGATGCTCACCTTCTCCCAGTCACATCAACGCTGAGACACCCGGCAGCATCCACGAAGGCGGGGAGTTGGGATATGCTCTCAGCGTATCGTTTGGTGCTGTCATGGACAATCCGGATCTCATCGTTACCTCCGTCGTCGGTGACGGAGAGGCCGAGACTGGCCCCACAGCGACTGCATGGCATGCGTTCAAATATATTGACCCTGCAGAGTCGGGTGCCGTGCTACCTATTCTACACCTCAATGGATTCAAGATTTCAGAACGCACCATCTTTGGATGCATGGACGACAAAGAGTTGATTGCACTGTTTAGGTTAGCTTGGCGTTATCCTAACATGATGATTTACAAACGCGTCTCCAGTGGCTACGGCTACCAGGTGTGCATCGTCGGAGACTTGCCAAACATTGATAGAGACCTTGCTTTGGCAATGGAATGGGCCGTTGGCGAAATTTCTCGTATCCAGCGCGCTGCGCGCTCTGGAAAACCTATTGTTAAGCCTCGTTGGCCAATGTTGATTTTACGGACCCCAAAGGGCTGGTCGGGGCCAAAGGACCTACATGGAGAATATGTAGAAGGCTCTTTCCGTTCACACCAAGTACCGCTGCCCGATGCCAAGACTTCGGAGGAAGAGCTCGGGTTACTGCAAGACTGGCTAGCCAGCTATCACCCAGAGGAGCTCTTTACCACCCGCAGCTCAACAGGTGAGGTCGAGGGTGCGCCCAGGAAGGACGTCACGGAAATTATTCCTCGTGCCGAGGGGAAGAGGCTTGGCTTTAGGAAGGAGGCTTACGCAACCTTCCAGCCACTGGCCGTTCCAGATTGGACGCCATTTACTGTCCAAAGGGGTCGTGAAGCAAGTTGTATGAAAGTAATTGGAAACTTCTTGCGCGAGGTCATCAAAGAGTGGGAACTGTATTGTTTCATATATTGCCAAACAGGGGACTCACTCCTATCCGCTAGCAATCCAAACACCTTTAGGATTTTCTCCCCCGACGAGTTGGTTTCGAACAAGTTGGATGCTGTATTCGATGTCACTGGACGAAGCTTTCAATGGGACGTCGCTTGTCGTGCTCAGGGAGGGCGCGTCATCGAAATACTCTCTGAACACACCTGCCAAGGTATGCTCCAGGGATATACACTCACGGGAAGGACGGCCCTCTTCCCGACGTACGAAGCCTTCATAGGTATCATCCACACCATGATGGTGCAGTATAGCAAGTTCACGAAGATGGTTCGTATCGTTGATTTGGTTTTTGTGGTGTTGTGAAAATCTATGTTGCCTAGGCTTACGAGACTGATTGGCGTCATGACGTTGGCTCTGTCAACTACCTGGAGACCTCCACCTGGGCTAGGCAAGAGCACAATGGTTTCTCGCACCAGAACCCTTCGTTCATTGGTGCCATCCTTAATCTGAAACCCAGACTGGCGCGTGTTTACCTCCCGCCTGATGCGAATTGCTTCCTTTCTACTATCGCACACTGTTTGAGGGCCAAGAACTATGTTAATCTCATGGTTGGTAGCAAGCAGCCGACCACGGTATGGCTAAGTCCGGAGGAGACGGAGCATGTACGTTGTCCAGTGTCCTTGGGGCATCGTGAACTAATCTTTGCCAAGCATTGCGTGGCTGGTGCCTCTGTCTGGAAATTTGCGAGCGTCGACCAGGGAGTGAGTCCGGACGTGTGTGTGAAATCTCCGCATTTGTGGTCCTGCCCCTGATAAACGGGTCAGTGTCATTGTTGGAATCGGCACGGAAGTTACGTTCGAGGTCATTGCGGCAGCTGCCCTTCTCCGCAAATTAGCCCCCGCTCTTCGCGTACGTGTCGTGAATGTGACGGATCTGATGATTCTCGGCCCTTTCTGGAGTCACCCCCACGCCCTCAGTGATGAAGACTTTGCGTCGCTCTTCACACCGGATAAGCCCGTCGTCATCAACTATCACAGCTACCCGATTGAGGTGAAGGGCTTACTGGCAGGTCGGCCCAATCTCGAGAGGATATCGATTGGGGGGTCAGTACTGTTTGTCACACCCTACCGACCAAATCTCAGATCCCAGCAATGGCATCGAACAGGTACATGGAAGAAGGGACCACGACATCACCTTTTGACGTTTGTCTTGTGCTTTCGGTTGTCGGCGGGTACTGACAAGGTGTACACAGATGATGCTATGCAACCATGTTTCGAGATACGACGTGGCCGCAGAGGCTGTTCGTGCGGGAGCGTTGCACAATGCCAAGGTCGCGACCGAGGCTCATGAGATTGCAAGCCTTATCATGCATCTTGCAGCAAAGGACAAGGAATATATATATCACGAAGGGCGAGGCAAGTTCACGTCGAGTTCACGTTGCCTGACCATGGATTGAATGCTCATCTAATAGACCCTGATGGTACCTTTGACACCCCCGTCTTTGAAGACTTATGATTTAACAGCATATGCGGCATTGGGGTGTTTGTAAGATTAGGTTTTTTTCCCGGTCTTTATCGTGTTGGGGGTGGGAATGCAGCTTCAGTAGTAGACGTTGTACAGAGCACGTGTAAGAAACCAGAATCTGGACGAGTTGCAAAAAGCGACAGGCCTGGGACTCGAACCCAGAATCTCTAGCGCCGGAAACTAGCGCGTTACCATTACGCCAACCCGCCGTCTGAAAGCAATGGACCAATGTCAGCAATTGGTAGGGCATTTCTCCAGGGTCTCCACGTCCCTTCACTCCTTCCCTTGTCTTCATAGCAAAGCGCAAAAAGGTGATGGCACACCGTACATCAATAACAGCAAACAAGTTATGTACATAAATTTTTCATTTTGTTTGTCGGGTGTATATGTTCGTATGTGAATGTCTGTGTGCAAGTCGAGTGCTTTTACAGTGTGTCGAGAAACCAAACGTTTTGTCCACCGCTACTTCTTTGGCCGCCTCTTCACCTCCTCCTCCTTGCACGCGTGCAACATGAGCTTGTTCGGGTGGCCTGGAGTCATTCCGCTGTGTCCTTTCGACCAGTCGTACGAGATGGCGTATGCAAAGATCGTGCCGTTGCGGTTGAACGTCGTAGCGCTGATGGGGCCAGGCACAGCTTCAAACGCTACATAATTTTGCAAGAGGTGAGGAAAGTCACCCTCGGACGTTCCAAGTATACACCGAGACGTACTCTTTAGTCGTGTGCGCGCATCCTTGTCCCAAAAATGAATGGTTCCGTCGGAGCCTGTTCCACACAGACACGACATGAAAACACGCTGCGTGGAGCGGTGAGTGAAAGCGTACCGCAGGTCGAGAAAGTTCCATGGACGGGGTGGAAGGAGATGTCATTCACAGCATACACCAACGATTGGTCTTTCGCGTTTGGGGTCTGATCTCTGCGGTGACACTTGAACGAAAAGTTGTTTCTATGACATGACTGACGTCAACAGGGCTGTCCGTCCTGGTACGCAGAGTCTTACGTGCTATCCTTGTCCTCGACGTATCTGAATAAAACGACTGGGTCAACGACGCGAAAACGAAAATAAAAGTCTACTCGCGAAAGACGTACTGTATTGCCACGCGACCTTCAATGCTGCCAACCGCAAACCCACTGCTGGTTGAATTGGTGAAGCAGGACACTACACGCGTCTGCCATTTCAAAGGCGATGTTATCGTCTACATACGCCGAGATTGGCATGTGTAATTGGACATGTAAGGTCACAGACGGACCTTGTAGGCAGTGGACGGATTCGACAGGTTGTATATCTGAATGTGACGCTCTGCAGTGCCAACAACCAATAGCGGATATTGCACATCCATGGTGTAGCAACGCTCCGGTAGTTGTACTGTAGCAATGGGATTGGGGGAACGGAGGTCCCAGTACTGGGAAGAGGTCAGCCCCGAGTGCACGATAGGGGGTGGGGTGTGCACGCAGACCTTGAGGGTCTTGTCCCAGCTGCCGGTGGCCAGGATGCCACCCTGTGGTGTCTCTATCCATTTGACAACTTTTATCGGCGCATCATGCTGCGCAACTTGCGTTGTTTGGCCGTTTGTGATGTCGAACATGCGTGCAGCATTGTCTGCACCGCCCGAGATCACCTTGTTGCCGTCCTGCACGTCGTGTGAGATGGTTTTGAAATGTTGAGTGTGGTAGGACGGACCTTGTTCCAGCAGACACTGAGCACGGGTCCCTGGTGGCCATACATGGCCTTGCCCTGCGTCTGACCGTGTGCACCAACCTCGTACAGTCGGACCTGGACTGCGCGTCAGCGATCGGCAAGGTACGAACACGACGCGGGCTACATTGTTATCCCAGCTGCCTACAGCGAGATAGTCTGCGGCGGAGGAAAACGCGAGGGCGGATATGGAGTCGGCGGGAGGCTCTGGGACCTCGATGTCCTTGTCGGCGGGCGCGGCGGGCGCTGTCGAGGTCGCTGCCGTGCCAAAGAACGCCATGGCGTCGTGGTGGGTAGTCCTAGCACGGCTTTCTCACGCCACTGGGACAAACGAGGCAGCGTGCCCGACACCCACATCCTCGTCCGCGCCGCCCCCGTCGTGTCCGTCTTCCTCGTGTCCCTGGCACCGAGTGTGTGCTGGTCTGCAGCTGGCGAGAGGATGGCGCCTGGCATGTCGAGCGACCGTCTCCACGCCCACAAGTGCCTCATGCCCAGGTGGATACGCCGAGTCCGCGCTGGTGCTGCATGTTTCGGTATCGCCTCTCATCAGCTGGGCGCAGTTCGCCGCCCTCCGAGACCCGTCTCACGGACACGCAGTTTCGTAGCTCACCTCTGGCGTTCACGCATCGACGGATCGGATGCGCCTGGCTCGCAGGGTGCCTTGCGCTCGGCGTACGCTTCTTGCGAGGAGGCACCGCCAACGTTGCTGACTCCCCTGCCACATCGCTCACATGCAGCTCGAAGCTGCCATTGTGCGTCACTCTGGTGCGTCGTTCTTGGCACTGTCGCAACCGAGGTCGGGAATCACGAGGGCGCTGACAACCGCGTCCAACTCGGCGGCGCGCCCGACGCTGCCTGCAGATGACGTTATCAGCATGATTAGATTTGTTTCAGGGGAACGGGTTTGTAAGGCATTTGTCTTGGCCTGGCCGAGTTCGTTCTTTACGGGCTGTGTTGCGGAACCACTTCAGGACGTCGTTCACAGCGCCGGGTCATGTTCCGTGACAGTCCACGGATGGCGCAGGCAAAGGTGACCGCCCAAACATGCCATGCATTAACAACGTAATTGTCACACATTAGTTGGATGAAATAGATGTACTCGAGATCAGTCTATGTATGTGTATGATACGGTGGGACACGGCTCATGATGACTTTTCTTTTTGGATTTCGAAAAGCGGGTCCAGGTGTGATTCTGGCTGGCGATAAGAGCCTCCGACGCGGTCTGCCCACGTGAAATACTGAACAGGGGGTCAGCGACCAAATGGGATGATAAGGGGAGGCTGTGGGTACCTGACCGTAGTTAACCGTAAAATAGAGATGATGGAGCGTGTGGTGTGCGGGTCCGTTGATGACGTGTTCGAGCGGATGGCCGGTAATCATGTCGGAGTCATGAATCTAGTCGGCTCATCATTAGAATCACGTCAGCGACATTACGACGGGCGCATCGTCGTACCAGTATGCTCCAACAGTTGACAAACACAAAGAGAGCCAAGTACAGCCATCGGTGAAGGGGAAACAAGAATATGAAGATGTGATACGGGAGGGACTGCATATAGCCGTCGACAGGGTGGAATGCATGGGATGCAAAAGGCGTCGGTACTGGCAAAGGCAGGTCAACGGACGGGAAGCGAACTAGAGACGGAGGACGACACACTTATCCACTTGTGGTGGGGCTTGTGAAACGTCTTGTAGAGCATGGGATGATGCAAGATGCGATGGACCCAGTAGATGAGGTAGTCGGTGAACACCAAGAAGCTGGCGGTGTGTCAGCGCAAGCGACGAGGCATGCAGAGAGGCGTACAAGGGGATCGAGAAGGCCAGGTAGAACCATCCGTACTCGGACACGTCGTCGTACAGACGAGAGTAGCCCATGACCTCTGCCTGGAACCAGGGGAGCGTCAAGAGGATCATGCCGGGAAATGCCCTCAGGCTGGCCCGAATCTCGAGCTTGATCTGGTTCTTGTGGAAGCGCGGATGGCGCGTCATGTCATGGTTGAAAACGAACTGGTAGGAGAGACCGGCGAAAAGAAAGTAGAGGACGTGTATGCCAATCAGGGTGATGGTAAATAGCGAGAGTAGCTGCCGAGGGATGTAATCTCGGGGCCATGCGGACTGCAGCCGCGACGGGATGGCGGACGAGTTTGCGAACAGGGGTCGGTCGGCAAGAGGGTCGTTGAAGGGAGCGAGGCGGGCCCAGACGGCGTCGAGGACGTACTCGTCGGCGACGTGTAGCACGAGATCCATGGCGAGGGCGGCGAGCAAGTGACCGGAACCAAATTTTATAGAGCCGCGAGCATGTTGGATATCAGGCCACTTTTTTTTTTTTTGGTCGGACCGTCTCACACGCCATCCGACCGTCGTGGTAACGCACGACAACGGACCCGCGCTGGGGGGTCGGCGACGCGGGCGGGGGGGTCGCTACGGCCGTTCCGGCGGAAACGACGCTGGAACGTTCTGCGCTCTTATCACGATGGCTTCGACGCCTGTTCCATGACGAACTTCGCCAGCTCGAAATACCCATCCACGGCACAAACGCGTGTTGGCCGCCAACCAGACGAATTCCAGAATCACATCGGCTGCACCAGCTCACCAATGGAAGCCACGCTTCGCTGCAGCCCCTCGCCGCAAGGCCGATTCTTCGCGTGACCCGACGTAAGGACAACACTCCCAACACGTGCTGCGTTAAACGTCATTTCAGCCCCGGATATCTCTTCACTCCTCCCCCTCCCAGCTCTCCAAGCAATGGGCCAACTCTTCGCGTGCGTCAGGCGCAAGCAGCTAGACGGGTTTGCCGACCAGGAGCCAAAGCCCCCTCCATCGCCGAGATCTCCCCTCGTCCCTCCGCCAGACCGCGAGACCATCTTTGTTGCGTACGTCCCCCTCTCCCTCCCCCCACACTCGCGCTTATCAGTCACATCAGGGTCATGGGCTCCACTGGCAGCGGAAAGACGACGGTGGGTCCACCGCCCGTCCTCGTTCCCGCGCACTCATCTCCCGTCTATAGTTTATCAACCTCGCCTCGGGCTCCGACCTCAGAGAAAGTTCCGGCTTGGAGAGTTGCACCAATGAAGTACAGCAGTCGATGCCCTTCTACGTCGGCCGCCAGCAAGTCGTCTTGATCGACACCCCCGGGTTTGACGATACGACCTTGACTGACACCGACGTCCTCAAGCTCATCGCAGCTTACCTCGTCACGACGTATGCTCCGCTCCGCCCTGCCGTTTGCTCCACTGGCTGACGTGCTCCGCAGCAACAAACAGGGCGCACGCCTCGCTGGCGTCCTCTACATGCAGCGAATCTCCGACCTGAGGGTCGGGGGTTCCGCCCGGCGTGACTTTAGAATGTTCCAGGAACTTTGCGGCGAAGACGCTTATCCCAACGTGATCATCGTCACGAATATGTGGGGCGCAGTTACTGCGGAGGACGGAATTGCCCGAGAACAGGAACTCGCCACAAAGGACATCTTCTTTAAGCCGATCCTTGACAAACGGGCAAAGATGCTGCGGCACGACAACACGAGGCAGTCCGCCCACCGAATCATCCAAGAGTTCGTGGACAAGGAACCCGTCGTGCTCCAGATCCAGCGAGAGTTGGGCGAGGGCTTGGATATCACCCAGACGGCCGCATACAAGCAGCTCGACAAGGAGATGTCAGAGCTCTGCGCGAGGCACCTGAGGGAGCTGGAGACCCTCAAGGAGGAGATGGCCGATGCGGAGCAGAGCCAGGACGAGGAGACGCGAAAAGAGCTCCAGGAGGAAGTGAGCAAGGTGGAGGCAGAGCTGCACAAGGCGCAAAGCCAAGCTGCCCAGCTTGCGTCCGAGTACCAGGCCGAACTGCGCAGGATCGAGGAGATACTGCAGGTCAAGGAGGGATGATGGTCCACACTCTTTTTTTTATGTAGCAGCCGCGAGCTGGCTCGTCGTGCTCCACTTGTTTATTCTTGTCATGTTTAGCGACCTTCGTGTACTCGAGGACGCCAGTGGACAATGTAGTCGAGATCTCGGGGTAGTTCGCGTGTCCCCCACGGCCTAGGCAACGGTCTGTGTATGCTTCCCACGCGCAGAGTCGCCGAATTTGCAGACAGACGCCACCATATTGGGGGGGGCAGCAAGCAGCAGGATGCATCGTGGCCGTCTAATTGCCGATCAGCGAAACGCTGGAAAGGCCCCTCGTTGGAGACGGCGTAAACATGCGCCCACCGGCTGATGTGAACCGGGCGCATGGCGTTCTGTG
>JBBPLV010000341.1:0-21779 GCA_038089975.1 Boletellus ananiceps | reverse complement strand
TGACCTCCTGTCCTCCTGTCTCCTTTCTCCTCACTTGTTCTCTCTCTCTGACACTGGGATGTTGGCCTAGGGGGGGGGATGGGGCATTCCTTTTTTTGCCTTGTCCACCCTTCCATTCCACTCCTTGACCAGTTTTAGACCTCTGCACTCCTTCCTCTGTGCTTGTGTTAGAGCGTGTTCTTCTCCACTCTGCTCCAGTCAGTTGGAGGTGTGGATGAAAGGGGCATGAGGGATGAGAGGAGTCCGGAAGGTGTCCAGAAGGTCGGAGGTGTTGAGGATGTTGGTCTCAGCGATGCGGGGTGGCACGCTGTACCCTTGCATGCTCTCAGTCCTCTGAGGTTGGACAGAGAAGGATAGAGATGCTAGAGATAGAATCCAACAGAGGAAGACTGAAGAGGGAAGAAGAGGGAACAAGCTATAGTCAATATTCAGACTGACTAGTACAGGAGGTAAGTACAGAGTATATATATGGAGTCTGATGTGGATTAGTAGCAGATTAGTAACGGAGGCTGTAACAGGATGAGTAAGTCAGAGATGGAAGGGAAACTACTCTAGAGCAGTGCTTCCAGGTAGGAGAATGCTGGTGCTGCATACACAGCCACGGACAAAGTCTAAGAGTGGGACTAACCCTAACAGAGATACAAGAATGTATATATGGAGATAAGATAAGATCAGAGATGGGAGAAACAGAGTCTGGAGGTACATACAGAGTCAGAATTGAGATATGAACAGAGATAGGGGTGGAGGAATGGAGATAGGGACCAGAGCTGACACGGGTTGTGACAGCTTGTCTCTGAGCATCTCCATCCTCCTGTTCTGTCCTTTTCCTCTCCTTCCTTAACACCCCCACCTCCTGTTTGGCATCTCTGTCCTCCTCCCTCCATTCTTGCCTTCTCCTTCACTCATCTCCAAGCACCTCCAGCCTGCTAGCCAGGTCTCCCTTTTTTGTTTTTCACTCCTCCCTCTGTCTTTTTGTCCCTCAGACTCTCTGGAATGTACTCCTACATTCTTGTTCTTCTTGTTCTTCTTGTTCTTCTTGTTTTTCTTTCCATTTCCCTCACTCCAACTCTTAGGGTTCTGAGCTTAGGCCTTCAAGGGTTCAGGCCCTAAGAGGGGGATACTGTCACATCCTGTGTCAGTCTGACCCCTACTTCTGATCTTTTGCCCCTTCCTCCAATCTCATACCCCTATCTCTGACTCCTGTATGTATATCTGACTCCTGTATGTATTCTCTGACTCCATTCCAACATCCTATCTTATCTCTATACCTACATTCTGTTATCTTCATATATCTTTGATTCCTGTACATCTGTACTCACAGCCAGTACTTCCTATTGCCAGTTCCAGACATCACTTTCTTACCTTACTTCTGTACCTCATTAGTGATCCGTAGTGCTGATGTCACATTAGTGATCTGGCATCAGTCCTCTCCAACTTCTGTCTCTGCCCTCCATAGTACATAGCCTCAGACTCCATACTATATATACTCTGTACTTACCTCCTGTACTACTCAGTCTGAATATTGACTTCGATTCTAGCCATCCTCTCCACTTCTCTCTTCAGTCCACCTCTGTTGGATTCCACCTCTGACATCTCCATCCTCCTCCATCTGACCTCCAACCCCAGAGGACTGAGAGTGTGCAAGGGTACAGCATGCCACCCTACATTACTGAGACCAATATCCTTGACACCTCCAACCTTCCAGATCCCTTCCAGACCCCTCTCATCCATCTTGCCCCTTCTGTCCACACCTCTGACTGATCCAGAGCAGAGTGGAGAGGAACAGGCTCTAACACCAGACCTCAATCCAATTGAACACCTCTGAAAATAAATAAAAAAACAACTTTGCCAGTATTCAACACTGTCACAACCTGTGTCAGCTCTGGGTCCCATCTCCATTTCTCCATCCATATCTCCATTCTAATCCCTCTCTGACTCTTGTACATACCTTCAGACTCCATTCCTTTTATCTGTTCTTGTATCTCTTATCTCCATTTAGTTTAGATTCACTCTTAGACTTTGCTCACAGCTGTGTTCTCTATACAAGCACAGCTCTGGAGTAGTTTCCCTTCTGTCTCTGTCTCAGTCATCCAGCTCAGTCATCTTGGTACATAGCCTTGGACTCCATAGTATATAAGCCCTGTACTTACCTCTTGTACACTTCAGTCTGAATATCAACTATAATCCTCTTCTCCATTCTCCACTTGGTCCTCCTCTATCAGATTCCACCTCCAACATCTTCTTCCCTTTTCTCCAACCTCTGATCTCAGAGGACTGAGAGCATGCAAGGGTACAGTGTGCCATCCTGCATTGCTGAGACCAATGTCCTCAACACCTCTGATGTCTCCATCCTTCTGGACCCCTCTTGTCCTTCTTGCTCCTCTTGTCTACACCTCCAACTGACTGGAGTGGAGCAAAGAAGAACAGGCTCTAACAAACACAAGCTAAAGGAGTTTGGGAGATGTGGGACAGAGCTGTACAGGTGTAGGAGAAAATAGAGCTAGAAGTGTATCAGATATTGATTGAAAGTATGCCTAGAAGGATAGAAAGTGATCAAGGCAAAATGAGGGCATACCAAGTACTAAGAGAGCATTTACTATATATCTGAAATATGCTTATATAATTGTGTGAGAGCCTGTTCTTCCCTGCTCTGCTCTGGTCAGTCAGAGGTGTGGACAAAAGGGATGAGAGGGATGAGAGGAGTCTGGATGGTCTGAAAGGTCAGAAACATCAGAGGTGTTGAGGATGTTGGTCTCAGTGATGCAGGGTGGCACACTGTACCCTTGCACACTCTCAGTCCTCTGAGGTCAGAAGTCAGATGGAGGAGGAGATGTTGGAGACGGAATCTGACTGAGGAAGACTGAGGAGGAAAGAAGAGAAGATGGCTATAGTTGATATTCAGACTGGAGTGTTACAGGAGATAGGTACAGAGTATATATACAGAGTCTGAGGTGGATTAGTAATAGAGGCTGTAATGGGATGAGTAAGTTGGAGACAGAAGGGAAACTACTCTAGAGCTGTGCTTGCATAGAGAACACAGCTACAGATGAAGTCTATGAGTAGAACTAACTAAATGGAGATAGTAAATAACAGGAACAGGAACAGGAATGGACTCCAGAGGTATACACAAGAGTTGGAGAGAAAATATGAATGGAGATGGGGACAGAGGAATGGAGATGGAGACTGGAGCTGACACAGGTCATGACAAATTGTCCCAATGAGTATCAGTTTTGAATTACATGTATCTCTATGATTACTGATCCAAATTACATAATTCATTTACCACCACCTAGCCAAGAGTATGGGTGTCATTTCATACACTTACACATTGTTTACATCTGTTTATAGTCAAATGATATTCAGTGAACAATCAAAAAGTATAAAATATTGGGACAATTTTGTGAGTCATTGTATGTATAATAATAAGCACAGGAAAGTTTGAAATTGCAGTGAGACCTAGTAGCTTCAATGCAGCTATTGGGTATTACATAGGATTGCAGTGAACAAACTAGGGTCTCATCCACTGCCTGTAGTTCAAATTGGCTTAGAGTCATGACTAAGTCACCTCACTCACCTCATGACCAAAAAGGAATATACATATAGTTCATTTTATTTTCCTTTTTTGCTAGCCATACTCTCCAATTACAACTCTTGATGACCTTGCAGTGAACTTATCTTGAGGTGATAACATTATAAGTCATCTTTGCAGATCCAGGCCTAATTTGAGTGTGTTATAATAGTATACTCACTTTTGTTTTTTTACACACTAATCACATATAAGAATGGGTAATGCTGTTCATGAGGACTACCTCCCACTTTCTGCTTTCATAGTGAAACCTACAATAAAAAAGCATGCTAGGACACTTCAAACTACAGATAGTTCAGGTTCAGCTTCTCAACTCAATGATCCTATGATGGGTTCAAACACATGAAAGAGAATGAAGACAGTAGGTACCTTCTTTTGGTTCATTGATTTGTCACTACTTTGCTGTTGTCTACTCTTTTGGAAATTTCATTTTTCAGATCCATTGGATGACACTTGTCAGTCTTCAAGAATGAACAAAGGTAGTGGGAGTCAATTAGCACAACTGTGAAATATTGAACATATCCAAACTCAGGCTGACACTAGAGTCAATTTGATAGATGCTATTACAGCAAACAAGCCCATCAATCTATTTGCTCCCCTATCAAAAAAGCAACCCTCCAAGCAGAAAAGTCAGCTGTGTAAAGGCAATGGTAGCAAGGAAGTAAGTTCCAGTTTTTGTTATTTTTTCCACTTCCAAACTCTAACCATGGATTTCTCCTTTAGAGATGTCAATTCCACCTCTACTCACTTACCAGACATCTTGTCCAGACTCTTGTTATGACTTCCATGTCCTCCTCCTATTTCTGATAGTACAACTCTTCACACTACCTTGACTGCACCAAAATTTCACAATACTTCAATGGCCTAGTCATCTATGTCAGCATCTCTTCAAGGTTCTATTCCTCCTCCTTCACAGTCTGCTCTATAGCTCTCATGTCTCATGGTGGTTCAACAGCTCCTGTGTCCCAGGACAGGACATCCACAGCATCTAAGGTCATTGCTGGCATGTTAAGTTCAACTGTATTTCTCAAAGCCTTGCAAGGTGTACAGTGAGCCCACAACCCTCAGCCTTCTGCATTGACCATATCACAACAATATGATCCTTTAGCTAACATGCTGCCTCCATATGATTTACCAAACAGTGGTACTGACTCCCATTATCACTCTCTCTTATAGCCTACAAGAGTTATGGATCACTTCAAAGCTGAAATTGACAATATATCCCTTGATGAGGATGAAAGGACAGCTGAAGCTGCACTGCATAGCCTAGATATGTGTGTTGTTTTTCCTGCACATCAATGCCAGGTATGATTACTTGCTTTATCAGATCCTCTACTGATATACATATCAAACCAAAGACAAGCACAATGAGCATAATAAGCACCATGAATTGGATGATCCAAACAACCATGACAAACACAATGAGCAAGTTGATCAGTATCTTTCAGATTCCCAAATAGGTATATTTGCATTGTAATATGGATCATTTCTCTAAATCATTCTAGATCCTGCTTTACTTGCTGGTTTGGAGCAGTTTTCTGAATGTTGTATGTTCCCATCATCAACACAATGGCTTTCCACATGTCCCAGCACTAGAACAGCATCATGCTATTTGCAGTCAACAAGGCACTCTAAGTTCTACAACTCAGGGTTTCCAACCTTCCTCCAAGTTCATTGACTCTCCAACAGCAGTTCTATCTGCAGCTGATGGTGAATTGGCAGGTCTTCCAATTAAACTCCATTTTTATCCACACAAGTTCCATGAAGTGATTGAGTGGGCAAGGCTGATTGCACAATGTGATACTGCAATAAAGAATCTATTTCCATCTCATTCCACATTCCTAGATGTAGTTAGAGCCTGTTCTTCTCTGCTCTGCTCCAGTCAGTCAGAGGTGCAGACAGAAGGTTGAAAGGGACAAGAGTGGTCAAATGTGTCCAGAAGGTTGGAGACATTGGAGGTGTCAAGGATGTTGGTCTCAACAATGCGGGGTGGCATGCTGTACCCTTGTGCACTCTCAGTCCTCTGAGGTTGGAGGTCAGACAGAGAAGGATGGAGATGTCAGAGATGGAATCCAATGGAGGTGGACTGAAGAGAGAAGTAGAGAAGATAGCTGGAATTGATATTCAGACTGAGTAATACAGGAGGTAAGTATGAGCTTATATACTTCAGAGTTTGAGGCTATGTATGATGGAGGGCAGAGACAGAAGTCAGAGAGGACTGATGCCGGATCACTAATGTGATGTCAGTGCTACAGATCACTAATGAGGTATGGAACTAAGGTAAGGAGGCAATGTCCAGAACTAGTGATAGGAAGTACTGGCTGTGAGTACAGATGCACAGGAATTGGAGATAAGATAAGATGCACATAGGGGGTCGGAAATGGAGTCAGAGATATACATACAGAGTCAGAATAGGAATATTGGATCAGAGGAAGGGGCAGAGGATTGGAAGTAGGGGTTGGACTGACACAGGATGTGACAGATGTATCAAGTATAGAAATTTATAATGAAGCCCTTCATGAGTATGAAAACACACCCCCAGGTAAGCCTCTCAGATCAAACTGTCATCTACTTAGAGACCTTGTAGGATACTGGCCCAACTATCACAGTCAATTCATTATTCTTGTATGTACTATCTATACTACAGTGATGTGCTAATCATCTTTTAGCTTTGGGAGTCTCATCATGATGTGGTAGTTATTGAAGTTCTAGATAGCTTCCTGAACTGATCCAAGAGGTTCTGATCAGGTTCTGGAATAAATCTGGAAGTAACAAAAGCTCTAAAGATTGATCCAACATCTGGACAATCACAATCCAGTAAGGATTAACTACACTAATGAGTCCTAATCATATTAGGACTACTCATAAGTGTTTCATAACCTAATAGCACTAATAAGACTATTAGAGATCATCAGGGGTTGACTCATTATGACTCAACATGACTAGGAACAACTCACTCTGACTAGTAATGACTCATCATAAGTTGTACTAGAGTCACTGACTACAAATGATTCAAAGTGAGTCACAACCTGATCACATGATTGGATATGAGTCACTATGAGTCAATCTGATTCTACATGACACATCTTTAGAGTTCAAACTCTGCTTTATATAAAGTATATAAATGGCATGTAATATACTCAATACTATAAGGAATTTACTTAGGATTTCATTTCCCTTCTTATCTCACTGAGGTCAATTACTCTACAAACTTTATCACAACCACAGTACCCTATCCAGGTACTGATACTCTACCAAGTCAAAAATCTGCTAGTACAGTGAGTCTCATACTGTACACCATCTCTTTGTTGCTGTGTTCCAAGTGAGAGTGGATTGTGATGCTACAATCCACTACCCCTATTTCATCCCACTCTCATTAGGTTATGAGCTCCACCTAGATCAGTGGATAATGATTACTGTCACTCTGATATCTTCAATACCACAATCTGAGGTGCTAGCAGGGCTTGAGGTTCTTTGTGATCATCTTAGATAGTCTGTGGGGGAAGAAGCTCTTATTGAGGCTCTTTCTTGGAAATTGGCTTTGTAGACTGCTGCCCATACTATGAATAATATCAGATGGACCAATTGTTAGGGTCTGTGCTTCTCTGCTCTACTCTAGTCAGTTGGAGGCATTTAGGAGAGAGAGATGAGCAAGATGAGAGGAGTTGGGGATGTGTCTAGATGGACAGAGATGATGAAGGAGTTGAGGACATTGATCTCAGTGATGCAGGGTGGCATGCTGTACCATTGCATGCTCTCAGTCCTCTGTGTTATGCTTGGTGTGGGTAGTGATGAATGTAGACTCAAGAAGCTGTTCAAGGTTTAGGGGTTCAGTGGGGGCCATACAAAGAGAGGGCAAAGCTGCTCTTTGGGGTTCAAGGATATTGTCAGGAGTGAGGCCTGGGGGTTCTGAGGAATGAGCTAGATTCGAGTAAGACTAGCTTATGGTACAAGGTATTTGTAGCTAGGTTTATATATTCTGGAGAATGGCACACAGACCAAGCTGTGCATGTACAGATAAGGTAAATGATGAGTCAAAGATAAAGAAAGAAGTCAGAATGAGTCAAAGAGAGTCATGATGAGTCAAAAGAAATGAGGGAAGCAATAGGGAGAAATAGATAGGGGTGGACTAAAGAATCATAACATTATCCCCACTCTATTCCTAAAGTCCCCTGACTTCAAAAAGGCCCCTGTTTGTATAGATTGTAGTCAGTGAAGAAGCACATCCTGCAGTTGAGAGTGTGGAAGTCAACAGTGAGGGGGTCCTCATCAAGATTGGGCGTGTTGCCCATATGATGGGTTTGGAGCATAACCTTGATGGTGGGCCACTCTGGTAAGCCCATGGGGTCATACTGAGGGGCATTGGGTGTGTATTTGACCATGGCAACATGGGAGTTAAGAGCTACAGTGGGGGAGAATTTACTGGGAGTGGATTTGGGAGAGAATAGGTTGGGGGTGGCACAGGGTGAGAATGGTGGTGATGGCGGTTGTGGGTGTGGGAATGTGCCCTGGGATCTAGTCTGTCTGTATGGGTGGAAGCAAGGAGGAGGAGAGGGTGTTCCCCATTGGGAAGATGAGTCATTTGGCAGAATAGGAGAGTGAGGACTTCTGTGTAGACCCATACAGTTGGTAAGGGTATGTCCAGGGGCAGTCTGAGAGCAACCAGGGCAGGTATACTATTTGCAATATAGTTTGTTGTGGCTAAGATGGTGGCAGTACAGGCATGCCTGCCAGTAACATTCATGGGAGTCTGCCAGTGGTTCATCATTCTGCACAGCATTGTGAGAGTCTGGGGAGACAGGGTCAGTGAACATGATGGTGTCAGAGAGGGTAGGGCTAACATTCCCAAAGGAGCAAAGCATTTTGTCAATATGGTCTATGGCTCCTCTGAGACCTAATTGGGTCATGGTGGTGAGGAGGGTGTTGTGGAGGCAGAGGTCAGAGTGCTGGAGAAGGAGGAGGTGGGCATGGATGGCTAGGTTTTCAGGAGTGTAGTCCAAAAGGACAATAATGGTGTTGTGAATAGACAGGTGATGGGTGTAGGTTTCCCTAAAGAAACTGAGAAGAGAGGTGGAGGTCATAATGCAATCAAGAGTGGTGACAAGGTGGGAATTGAGGAGGGCAGCATTAAGGAGGGTGTCAGTGATAGGGGAGGATGTGTAGACTTGGGTATCATGCATGATGAAGGGGAGAGCAGTAGTAGGGATGTAGGTGTCCATGATAGTAGTTGTGTTTAAACAAAACTGGGTGGTCGTTGACAGCAGAGGGAATCTTTATAGTCCTGGAGAACCTCCTTGGCATGGATAAATTCTTTTTCCAGGAGCCAGGAGTCTTCCTCTGTGGAGTAACCCTTCCAGCAGACAAGATATTTTCAATTAGAAGGGATGTCCTTGTATCAAATAACCTTCTTGATTTTGTAGTGTTCTTTGTTATCTATGAGGTCTGGTGGCAGGGAAGAATAGATCCACCTGTGGATGGGGTTCTTGTAATAAGGAGATAAAAGGGAAGCATGGAACATGTGATGGATTTTCTATGCTTGAGGGAGTTGGAGTTTGTAAGTGGTAGGGGAGAGAACAGTGATGATTATGAAAGGGCCTTCTCTTTTTGTGGTGAATTTGGGATTGGGTAGGGATTGTTTTAGGTTGCACCCTTCCAGCCATACCTTATCTCCAACCTTGAAGGGTTTGAAGGCCTTCCAGTTCTGTCCCTTCATAGTCTGACAGGCAAGTTCATGTGCTGTGAGGGCTTCTTCTCATGCTGTAGTCAGAAGCTTGAAGCATGATTCTACTGCAGGAATGGAAGTTTTGGAGATGATGGTAGGGAAGGGGCAAGGTTCATATCCCATCATGAGGTAGAAGGGTGATTGGTTGGTCATGGAATGAAGGCAGTGATTGTGTGTGAATTCAGCAAGGGTTATATGTTCTGCCCAAGCCATGGGATTTGTGTTACAGAAGATGTGGACGTAGGTTTTGACTTCTTGATTGACTTGTTCAGTCTCACCATTGGTCTGTGGATGGTAGGTGGTGGAGAGGGCCAGTTCATATCCAAGGAGTTTTCCAAGCTCTTTGGCAAAAGATGATACAAATTGTGGTCCCCTGTCAGAGATTATCTTCTCATAGAGACCAAATCTTTTGTATACAGTGGAGAAACAGAGGGAGGTGATGCCCATGACATCCACAGTTTTCTTGATAGGGCAGAGAATCACCCCCTTTGTAAGGCCATGGTCAACCATGACCAACAAGGAATTGAAGCCCAGGGAAGCAGGGAGGTCAGTGATGAGGTCACAAGATACCTGCTGGAAGGGGTGGGTGGCAGTGGAATGGATGGGAGAAAGCAGGGGATGCACCAGGTGGGTATTGGCCTTGTGTTGTTGGCAGACAGCATAGCCAGTGACATATTGGCAAATGAAGGAAGCAAGGCTGGGCCACCAGAACTTGGAGGCAACCAGCTGGCAGGTTTCCAAAATACCTGGATGGCTGGCAGTAGGGTGGTTATGATGACAGGAGATGACAGAGCAGCAGAGGGCAGAGTTGGCTGAGATATAGACATGGTTTTGGAAGGTGAGAATACCAGCATTATACTGCCAGTCAGATAGCTGGAAGCAGAATCTGGCAGGGAGTTTGCCAGGGAGAGCATGGAGGGCATCAAGGACAAGGGGGTCAGAGGCAGAGGATGTAGCAATCTTGGAGGATAACTCAGTGTCAATGAGATTGACAAAGAGGGAGGGGGGAAGAAGGGTGAGATCCTCATTGTTGGAATCATTGGTGGGGATATGGTTGGGACAGTGAGAGAGAGTATCTGGGGCAGAGAGGCTCCAACCAGGGACATGAGTGAACTGAAGGTCAAAGTTGGAGAGTTTGAGAAGCCAATGTGCCTGCTTGTGGTTCAGTTTCTGGGACTGTTGGAAGTATGTCAAGTTTTGATGGTCAGTGAAAACCCAGATAGGGCTGGCATGACCAAGGAGGTAATGTCATCAGGTATTGAGGGCATGCATAACCACCAGAAGTTTGCAATCATAAATGTCATAGTTGTGTTCAGTGGGACTGAACGTCTGAGAGAGATATGTGCAGGGATGCCAGTCATAGTTGGAGTCCTGCTAGAGGAGGACAGCTCTAGAGGCATGCTTGGAAGCATCCGTGGAAATAGCAAATAGGGCAGAGAGGTCAGGAAGGTGAAGGACCAATTAGGCAGTGAAAATGTCTTTGAGAGAATCAAAAGTGGTTTGACAGGAGGGGGTCCAGGCCCAAGGTTGGTTTTTCTTGGTGAGGTCAAGGAGAGGTCTGGTGATGTCAGAGTATTGGGGGACAAAGTGGCAGTAAAAGTTGGCAAAGCCAAGGAAAGACCAAATGTCCTTGACTTTCTGGGAGGTTGGCCAGTCAGTAATGTCTGCCACCTTGATGGGGTCCATGGCAAGGGAACCCAGTTTGATAACAAGGCCTAGGTAGTCGACTTCATTGACATGGAAGGTGCATTTTTCAAGCTTGAGATAGAGATCAGAGTCAACCATGCATTGGAGGACTCATTTAACACAGGCTTGATGGATAAGGGGGTCATTCATATAGATGATTATTTATCCTTCTGCAATCATGTCTTGGAAGGTATCAATCTGTTAGAGCCCATTCTTCTCCACTCCACTCCAGTCAGTCAGAGGTGTGGACAGAAGGTTGAGATGGACAAGAGGGATTCAGAAGGTGTCTGGAAGGTCAGAAATGTTGGAGGTGTTGAGGACATTGGTCTCAATGATGTGGGGTGGCATGCTGTACCCTTGTGTGCTCTCAGTCCTCTGAGGTTGGAGGTCAGATGGAGGAGGAGGAGATGCCAGAGATGGAATCTGATGGAGGCAGACTGAAAAGAGAAGTAGAGAAGATAGCTGGAATCGATATTCAGACTGAGTAATACAGGAGGTAAGTATGAGCTTATATACTTCGGAGTCCAAGACTATGTACTACAGAGGGCAGAGATAGGAGTTGGAGAGGACCAACACTGGATCACTAATGAGGTATGGAGTTGTAATGTAGGAGGTGATGTCTGGAACTGGCTATAGGAAATACTGGTCATGAGTACAGATGCAGAGATCAGAGATAAACAGAGATAACAGAATGTATGTATGGAGATAAGATAAGATGTCAGAATGGAGTCGGAGAATACATACAGGAGTTGGAATAGGGGTATTGGATCAGAAGAAGGGACAGAGGATCAGAAGTAGGGGTTGGACTGACACAATCATGAAATGTTGGAATGTTGGAGGGGAGTTTGTCATGCTGAAAAACATGACAGTTGGTTCAAAGAGTCTACAATGGGTAATGGCAGCAGCCTTCCATTGGTCCTCTTCCTTGATGTGGACATTGTTGTATCCTCATTGAATATCGAATTTGGTAAACATCTTAGCCTCTTTGAGCTTGTTGATGAGGTCAGAGATGAGGAGAAAGGGGTAGGCATCCCAGATAGTATGTTCATTGAGGTATCTATAGTCTTGGCAAGGATAGAGTCCACTATCCTTCTTTTTGACAAAGAAGAAGGGGGATACTTGTGGTGATTTGGATGGGTGGATCTTCCCAGAGTTTAGATTGTTGTCAATGAAGTCATCAGCTGCCTTCCATTCAGCTGGAGAGAGAGAGTATAACTTTCCAATCTTAGGAACAAAGGTGTCCTTGAGGTTAATGGCATGGTCATAGGGTTGGGAAGGGGGTACATGGTCTGTGGCCTCTTTGCTGAAGACTTAGCAAATTCAGAATATTCAAGGGGAAGGGTTTTCTTAGGTTTTGCCAACTCTGCTTGAATGGCAAGTTCAGTAGAGAGAGTGAGTTTATTTATTTGTACCACAACCTGAGCATTGGCAAAATGGGATCTGCAGTATTGGATTTGGTTAATGATATATTGGCCATGGGCATGAATGGTGAAGTTATTCTCATCTTCCATATAGTTGTAGCAGTGGAAACTATGGAGCTCCTCTGCTTGGAGAGTGATTTCCTTCTCTGGGTTAACTGGAGAAATAATAGGTTCAGACTGCATATGCTTGGTTAGGTGAATGGTGCACTGGGCCTGGTGAACTTTATCAAGGAGGGGGGATTGGGCTTTGACTAATAGGATGATTACCTGGCTGGCTCTCCAGTCAACAGTGGGTTCAGTAGCATGAAGCCAGGGATATCTGAGGATAATATTTTCCTTCCCACCATTGATGACATAGAAGACAATTTGCTGGGTGACTCCACTGATCTCTATATAAAGGACAACTTCATATTTGCATGTGGAGTTGGTGGTAGAGTCAGTGTTTTTAATGAGGAATGGTTTGGTGATGGGGCATATGGGAATGTTGTGGCATTTGGTAAAGTCCCAGTTGATGCAGTTAATCTAGGATCCAGAGTCTATGATGGTAGTGGTTTCAACAGCTTCCATAGTGAGGGCAGAAACAATTAATTTGATTGGGAGGTACAAGGAATTTTGTTTCTTTGAAATACTATGGATGGTGGTAGAGGTTATTGGCATCAATGCAGGCCTCTGCTTTGAAAATCCTACCTAAAGGCTTCCTGTCCCAGCTTCCTGATAGTGGAGTCTTCTTCAACTTCTTCAATTGAAGCTGATCCTTCTACCACAGCCACTTTCTAGGCACAGAAGGGGTTGGTGGGGTGGGAATTGGCATTGTTGTTCTTTGGGCATTCTCAGAACATATGTCCTTTCTGTCAGCATCAGAAGCAGCATCCTTCCTTTCAAAAATGCTCCTGCTCTTCATTGCTAAGTTTTGTGAGATGATCTACATCCATGGCATTGGGGTCTTTGGCCAGGGTGGTCGTGTGTGGTGTGGCTGTGGGGAAGAAGACTGCCTGAGTTTGTGTAGAATGTTGTTTGGCCACTGTAGCCACAAAGTGTTTCTGGGATAAGAACTGGTCAACCTTTTTATACCAGCTTTCTGGAGTAGTGGGAATGATGTTGAAGGCATATATTCTATCTGAGAGCCAGGATGGGATTCTGGCACAGAGGTAATGGATGATGATAGCCACATTAGCTGTAGTATCTAACTTGGCTTCAATGACTTTGAGTTTAAACTTGGCAATATACTTGGGCAAGTAGTTGTCTGAGTGAATGCAAGTGTTGGTCAGCCAAGTGGTAGCTTCTGCTTCTGCCTGGGAGTTCTGGAAGGTTTCATTGAAGTCCTTGAGGAATACTGTAAAGGTTCTGAAAGACTGGGAATCAAGGGCCATTTTGGTCCTGACTGCTGCCCAGCTTTTGGTAGTGCCTTCAGTGATGAATGAAAGGGTGAACCCGATCTTCTTGTTGTCATTGTTGTAGAGACTGTCATTGATTAGGAGGTAAGTTACCACAGAGTTCATCCAGAACTCTGTGCGGATGGAGGAGCCATTATAAGCTTCAGGTTTTTTAAGCCTTAGTTCAGTGGCTTTTGTGGACATGGTGGGAGCTGAGGGTGCAGGGGAAAGGACAGGGGATGGGGTTCGGGGTGGTGTTGGGGTGGTTTCTCTGGGTAGGCTTAACTGCTGAGAGAGCTGCTGAGCAAGTTCAGTGATGTCTCTGGTTTCTCATGTATGAAGGGGAGTAGGGAGGTTTAGACCATCAAAGGGGTCTTGGTATTCCTGAGGGGTTTGACTTCCCTCAGGTTCTGGTTCAGGGGTAGAAGCTTGCTACCAACAGTGGGTGGAGTTGAAGGGGTTTCAGTTAGCAATGGTAGTTTGGTGGAAAAGGTACTACTAGATAGTAGGCCTAAAGAAATAAGCTAGTCTTTTGTTATACTTGGCACAGGTAGCAACAAATGTAGACTCAAGAAGCTGTTCAAGGTTCAGGAGTTCAGTAGGGGCCACACAAAGAGAGGGCAAAGCTGCTCTTTGGGATTCAAGGGTATTGTCAGGAGTGAGGCCTGGGGGTTCTGAGGGATGAGCTAGATTTGAGTAAGACTAGCTTATGGTACAAGGTATTTGTAGCTAGGTTTATATATTCTGGAGAATGGCACACAGACTGAGCTGTGCATGTACAGATAAGGTAAATAATGAGTCATAGAGAGTCACAATGAGTCACCATGAGTCAAAGATAAAGAAAGAAGTCAGAATGAGTCATAGGGAGTCATGATGAGTCATTGTGAGTCAAAGATAAAGAAAGAAGTCAGAATGAGTCAAAAGAAATGAGGGAAGCAATAGGGAAAAATAGATAGGGGTAGACTAAGGAATCATAACACTCTGAGGTTGGAGGTCAGAGGAAAGGGAAGAAGATGTCAGAGATGGAATCTGACAGAGGAGGACTGAGAGAAGAATGAAGAAGAGGATTATGGTCAATATTCAGACTAAGATACCACAATGGAATGTACAGAGTTTATATACTATGGAGTCTGAGGCTATGTACTAAGATGACTGAGATGGATGACTGAGACAGAGATGGAAGGGAAACTACTCTGGAGCTGTGCTCACATAGAGAACACAGCTGTGGGAAAAGTCTAGGAGTAGAACTAACTAAATGGAGATACAAGATAAGAGAGACAGATAAGAGGAATGGAGTCTGGAGGTATGTACAAGAGTCAGAGATGAGATCATAATGGAGATGGGGACAGAGGAATAGAGATGGAGACCAGAGCTGACATGGGTTGTGACACCAATGAGTATAATCCAACCATATTAGCCATGAGGGACTTCACCATACAGGGTTTTTCTTTTTCCTTCATCCAAGGGAATGATGCAAATACTGACCAATGGTTGATAGACATCTGATTATTGGATAGTTTCGAACATCCCATTGAGATCCAAAACACCACATTGGTGAGTACAAGAGCCCCTATACCCTCAAACATTGCAAATCCTTCCAGAGATCCAAATGCCTGGTCATCCTGTCCTACTATTCAATCTCACTTCTCCACTCTATACCACTAGAGGCTGTTCTTTGAGTACTACCTTAGAGATGATAACCATGTAGTACAATCCATGGAAGTCTGAAGCCTTGAAAATATATTCCATAGGTTCAAAGCTAATGATTCAGCTATCCTTACTCCTACACCAGTCTACTGTCTGTACATCTCCACTCTCCCTCTCTATCAGAAACTGCTACAACCTCAAGAAGTGACCACCTTGAAGGTGAAAACCACCTACACAATAATGGTGTGGAGAGAATATTTATTCCTTCTCCTAGTTCAGACTACTCCATCCACAAGTCCAAACACTAATGATCATTAGTGATCTCTGAGAAAACTTGATCAGATTCATTTCTGATCATCAAAGAAAATAGTCCAACAACCTCAGAGTCATACAGCACTGCTCTACAAGTCTCATATTGTGTCATATCCCAAGTCCGCTCCGGTCCTCCGGACAAACTCCACTTGAACTCCGTTCCATTTCTACCTTAGATACTTTCTGTACACTATTGGACTCCTATCTCGTTTCCCCTTTTGTCTCTCCGTTTCTCTTTACCTCCGTTTAGTTAGCTCCGCTCTTAGATTTCGCCCGCGGGCTGTGTTCTCTACGTGAAGCACAGCTCCGGCATTCTCGTACCCGGAGCACAGCTCCGGAGTACTTTCACTTGCGTTCCGGCTTACTGATCTCCTTCTTACCAATCGTACATATCTCCGTTAGTAATATGCCTCCGCACTCCGTATATAAACTCTGTACTTTACACTGTACACCTCAGTTCGAATATCATCTTAGTCTCTTCTTCCCTACTCCTCAGTTCATCCGTCGGATTCCGTCTCCGACAACTCTGATCCTCCGTCCTCCGAAATACGAGGACACGAACACGCAAGGGCACAGCGTGCAACTCCGCATCGCTGAAGCCGACGTCCTCACCACTCCATCCCCTTCGTCCCCAGTCTCGTCCCCTCCTGCACCTCCGACTGACCGGAGTAGAGCGGAGAGGAACTGGACTTAACAGTATATTCGAACTCACACTTGTGTGTTCGTTCGTACTCCCTCTATGAGTCGTATCATCCAAACTCGTGCGCGGTCTCACGCTAATCCCCGTCCCGATACTCCTCCCCCTATGCCTGGCTCCAGGAACTTCCTCTCGTTCCTGGCGCGTCAGAGTCCTTTGCCTACAGATGGCAGGACCACCCCTACTCCCTCCCGTCCCGGTCGTGCCCAGCAGCCTCCCTCCGGCACGCCTGCCCCCTCCGGCGGTGACGAGCCTGATCCGGGTGGCGAGCCTGATCCAGGCGACGAGCCTGATCCGGGTGGCGAGCCTGATCCAGGCGACGAGCCTGAACCGGGCGGCGACCCCGACAACCCAGACAATCCGGATGATGGTTGGCAGGATGCCATTGGCTCCGACAACCCCCAGTCGCCCCGAAACATCCCCATTCCCCCAAGTCCGACCCCACCTCCCGATCCTATGCTTGCGCTCATGCAGGCAATCCACGCGCTTGCGCAGGCGAACACCGCCGACTGCGACACCTCCTCCTCTCGGACCAAGGTCCGGGAGCCCAACACGTTCGACGGAACGGACCCTCGCAAACTCTGCGCCTTCTTGGTGCAATGCGAGTTAAATTTCCAGGACCGCCCGAAGGCATTCCGGATGGACCGCGCTAAGATAGTCTTTGCGCAGTCCTACCTGAAGGGCATGGCCTTGGAATGGTTCGAACCGGACCTCCTTAACTCCGCGCAATACCATCGTCGTCCCTTGTGGATGGACGACTATGACACCTTCGTCGAAGAATTAAAGGCAAACTTTGGTCCGCATGATCCGGTCGGAGATGCGGAACACCAACTAGATCACCTGACGATGAAGGATGGTCAGCGGATCAACAAGTACATCGTGGAATTCAATAGGTTGGCAGGGCAGGTCGACGAGTACGGACCTGGCGCCCTCCGGCACATCTTCTACAACAGACTTGCGGACCGCATCAAGGACGAGATCTCCCGCGTCGGCAAGCCCGCCACGCTGTACGATCTCTGGAACCTCGTGCAGACTATCGACGCGAGGTACTGGGAATGTAAATCGGAGGTCGCTCGTCAAACCAAATCCGCTCCCTCCAATTCCGGCAATGCCAATAAGTCCGCTTCCACACCCACCTCCGCTAATAGATCCTCCGGCTCTCCGACCTCCTCCACTCCTAAGGCGACTTCGTCGTCTTCCTCCAAACCCGCTCCTGCCAAGTCCGACACGCCTGCACACCTGGGCAAGGACGGCAAACTAACGGAGGAAGAACGTCAGCGCCACTTCAAGAATGGCCTCTGCATGTTCTGCGGACTTGCCGGACATACCGCCAAGGATTGTCTGAAGTCGACCTCTAAGGCTTCCAAAGCAAAGGCGCACGCCGCGACGGTCACGACGACCTCCGCTCCCGCCGCTGCGGAGTCGAAAAAAGGCTGAGCAGTCCCCAGAACTCCGCACACCCTGGGGACTGTGTTGGCTCCGAGTGTGCAATCACGGAGGTCCATCTCAACGCGTCTGCTCTTTCCGACCCCAATGCTCTTATGCCTTCCATCTCAATTCCGTCGTATAATATTTCTTCTGTCTCCGCTTTAGTCGACTCGGGGTCTACCCATTGCTTTGTAGACTCCGCATTTGTGAATAAACATTCTCTCCCGTATCGCAAAGTCCCTCCGCTTTCCCTCCGACTCCTCGATGGGTCATCCAACACAACCATTTCCCGCACTGTCGAACTCAGCCTCCACTTCCCCTCCGGCGACGTCACCTCCGAAACGTTCTTCATTACTCCGCTGGACTCTTCTTGCGCACTCGTGCTCGGACATGCATGGCTCACCCGCTACAATCCGTCAATTGATTGGGTATTGGGCAGCATCAGCTTCCAATCGACTACGCAACGAGTGCCAGCATCCCCGGTACCTCCCTCTGTCGAGTCCACTCCGGTGGCTCCTCCTCCCGCATCCGTCTCCGACGATGTCTTGGACTTCGGTCCGTCCACTCCCGACTCGCCTCCTACTTCCCCGCCTAGCATATCCTTCATCAATGCTGCAGCGTACTCCCGTGCCTGCAAGTTCGAAGGCTCTGTGCAGTTCTCGATGTATCTCCGACCAGAGGATTCAGCGAAGCTCCACTCCGCTTCCACCTCTCCAGATCCTCCTCCGGACCTCTCCGGTGTTCCGGAGGCCTACCATGATTTCGTGGATGTTTTCAGCAAAGCCCGAGCTACTAAGCTTGCTCCGCATCGTGAGTTTGACCTTAAGATTGATCTGGATGAAGGCGCTTCGCCCCCTCTCGGAACCATCTACTCCCTTTCCCCCACTGAGTTAGAATCCCTCCGTACGTTCCTCGACGAACACCTTAGCTACGGATTCATCTGACAGTCCAGCTCCGCTCATGGAGCTCCGGTTCTTTTCGTCCACAAAAAGGATGGTTCACTCCACTTGTGCGTGGACTTCTGAGGACTCAACAAGATCACCAAGAAAGATCGGTACCCTCTTCCGCTCATCTCCGACCTCCTGGACGCTCCGTCTAAAGCCCGGATCTACACTAAGATCGATCTCTGGCATGCATACCACCTAGTCCGTATCGCCGATGGCGACGAGTGGAAGACCGCCTTCCGCACTCGCTACGGTTCCTTTGAGTGGTGTGTGATGCCCTTCGGTCTCACCAACGCTCTGGCTGTGTTCCAGAGGTTCGTCAATAGCATCTTCGCCGATCTCCTTGACATCTGCGTCGTCGTGTACCTCGACAACATACTCATCTATTCCCCTGATCTTGAGTCCCACAAGAAGCACGTCCGAGAAGTCCTCCGCCGCCTCCGGCAGCACGGCCTCTACGCCAAGCCAGAGAAGTGCGAGTTCCACTCCACCTCCGTCAAGTACCTTGGTTTCCAGCTGTCCACCGAGGGACTGTCCATGTCGCTTGAAAAGGTGAAGGCCATCTCCGATTGGCCGGAGCCTCGGAAGGTGAAGGACATCCAATCCTTCCTCGGATTCGCAAACTTTTACAGACATTTTATATTTAATTACTCTGACATCGTCGTTCCTCTTACCCGCTTGACGCGTAAGGACGCCCCCTGGAGTTTCACTCCGGAGTGCCGCTCTGCCTTCCAGCGCCTCAAGGCCGCTTTCACCTCCGCTCCTATTCTTACCCACTGGGTTCCGGATGCTCCGCTCATTGTGGAGACCGACGCCTCTGACTACGCCATCGCGGGCATCCTTTCCATTGGATGCTCCGACGGTGAGGTTCGTCCGGTCGCCTACTACTCCCGCACGCTCACCGCTCTGGAGCTCAACTACGACACCCACGATAAGGAGCTATTGGCCATCTTTGAGGCTTTCCAACACTGGCAGCACTACCTCGAGGGCTCTGCGTCTCCGGTTGATGTTGTCACCGACCATAAAAATCTTGAGTACTTCACTTCCTCCAAACTCCTGACCCGGCGCCAAGCGCGCTGGTCGGAGTTCCTTTGTCAGTTCAACCTCGTCATCCGCTTCCGCCCTGGACGCCTCGGAGCAAAGCCCGACTCCCTCACTAGATGCTGGGATGTCTATCCCAAAGAGGGGGATAGGGACTACGCTCGCGTCAATCCCCACAACCTCCGTCCGGTCTTCACGCAGGAACAGCTCGCATCCTCCCTTAGAGCTACCTGCCTCCTTGCCCCCGCTCTCTGTGCTGCAGTCCTCGTCGACGTGGATCAACTCCACCGAGACATTCTTTCCGCAATCCCCTCCGACACAGTGGCACAACGCCATATGTCCGACTCTTCCGATTCTCGCTGGTCAGTTGACTCCAACGGACTCTTCCGTCTCGACGGTAGGATCTATGTCCCGGATGTCAATGACCTCCGTCTCCGCGTCCTCCACTACAAGCACAATCACCCTCTCGCTGGTCATTTCGGCCAAAATCGGACTTTAGAGTTGATCCGACGAGAGTATACATGGCCAGGCATCCACTCCTTAGTCAAGGAGTATGTCGGGTCTTGTACATCCTGTGCTCGTGCCAAGGTACCCCGTCACCGTCCATACGGGTTACTCAAGCAACTCCCCATCCCCGAACGTCCGTGGAACTCCATTTCCATGGACTTCATAGAACATCTCCCGTCCTCCGATGGACATACCACTATCTTAGTGGTTGTCAATCGCCTCTCCAAACAAGGGATCTTCATCCCAACCTACGACACCATCTCCGCTCCGGAGTTAGCGAAAATATTTGTCACCCATGTGTTCTCCAAGCATGGGGTTCCGTCCCACGTCACGTCCGATAGAGGTTCGGAGTTCGTCTCCCACTTCTTCCGCTCACTCGGTAAGGCCCTCAGTATGACCCTCCATTTCACCTCCGGTTATCACCCTGAAGGAGATGGTCAGACCGAGCGGACTAATCAGACCCTCGAGCAATACCTCCAGATCTATTGTAACTACCAACAGGACAACTGGGCGGAACTCCTTCCCCTTGCGGAGTTCGCATTCAATAACGCGCCTAGCACTACTACTGGCGTTTCGCCATTCTTCGCTAACAAAGGATATCACCCCAATCTATCTGTCGACACATCCCTCACCCTGAGCTCCTCGCATGCTCAGGAGTTCACCTCTGACCTGAGCGAGCTCCATGAGTTCCTCTGGTCTGAAATGGCTTTGGCTCAGCAGCGATATCAAGGACCCGCTGACGCCAAGCGCATCCCTCCTCTGGACTTCAAAGTCGGAGACTCAGTCTATGTGAAGGCTAAGTACTTCTGGACCACGCGCCCTTCCCAGAAGCTGTCCAATAAGAATCTCGGACCATTCGAGATCATCGCGCGCCCCAGAACTCACTCCTTCACGCTCCGACTCCCTGAGTCCATGAAGTCCATCCACCCCATTTTCCATGTCTCTCAGTTGGAGCTTTCAGCTCCGAACATGATTCCGAATTGCATACAACCTCTGCCACCTCTGATCGAGGTTGATGGAGATGTCGAATATGAGATCGCAGAGATCCTCAACTCGAAGATCGATCGTAGGCGACGTCACTGCCAACTCCTTTACTTAGTCCGATGGGCCGACTACAAGGGGACTGATGAAGAAACCTTGTGGTTACTTGCCACGGAGTTAGGCAATGCCAGCGAACTCCTCGACAACTTCCACTCGTGATACTCAACCAAGCCCAGGCCATTCCGGCCTTAAAACACGTCCCTCCGGTCATCTCTGATCCAAAACGCGTACATTCAAGCAAATTAATACTAAGTACAAGGCGAGGGGCGACGGCCGTGCTACTCCAGGTTCTCCCCCTCCGCGTCCTTCCTCTTCTCCTTCTCCCGATTCTCCCTCCTCTCCGCTGCCAGCTCTGGCAGCTCCTTCTCCACCTC
>JBBPLV010000340.1:0-21872 GCA_038089975.1 Boletellus ananiceps | reverse complement strand
TAGCTCCCAAGCTCCGGCGCAGAGCGTAGCTATACAGGTACCTACCAAACATCCAGAGCCGGTGATGTCACCCATCAGCTTGTGCCCGTTTACCAGTTCAACAACAGTTGTTCCGTCCGAGACCCAATCAGTAGCCCCGGTCAAGGCAACAACACATCCTGGTAATTTGTGACCATCATGTATGTATATGCGGAAGGCATGAAATTCGTAATTGACTCACTTTCCTTCCTTGCCAAGTTCCTGACAAATGTCACGGGGTCAGCAAACCCACCACTGCCACTATCGACGCCCTTTGCTTGCACCTGGAGGGATGGCTCGTTAAACTATGGACTTGTCACAGTGAATGGAATTACCTCCTCCGAGCTAGCAAGTGCGGCAAGCTCTCCCGCATTGCCTTTGATGACACTGGCTTGCCAAGCGTCCAGCAATTCGGCAGCAACCCGGCGACGGAATTTTGTCGCTCCTACACCGACTGGATCGAAGACCACTGGCTTCTTCGCGTCATTAGCGAACCGTCCGGCGGTCAGCATGCTATCATTGTCCTTAACCGTGCCAAAATTGACTAGCAACGCTCCAAGGACGCAGCTCAAGTCGTACATTTCCTCCGGTGCAGACGCCATGATTGGGCTCGCACCTAATGCTAGAGTAGCGTTTGCAGACTGGTTTGCCACGACAATATTTGTGATCTGTAGGAAATGAGTTGTACAAATGAAGGAAGGCGGTAAGAATCACTTGATGAATGAGGGGTTTGGTTTCCTTTACGACACGCAACAGATCAACAACCCCATCGATGATCGTATCTGTGGTGTAGGATGTATATTTCCTGGCTAATTGTTTAGTCAGATCAGCCCAAGACTGGTAGACCTCTTTGAGTCTGCTGGCGGACTTGAAGGGCTCCGGAGACGTGACTATTTCCGAAACAACAGCCACCCCATCTACCATTCGGCCTGTGGTTGACACAGATCCATGCAGGGTTCTCAAGATATTACTGGACTTGATACCCCCTGATAATCGACGTAGTGAGTTTACTAATACCAGAGAATTGACCGAGCTGCACCAATAAGAACGGCTTTCATAGATGCAGGATCCAAAGCTGCGAGTAATTGTCCGGTTGCCCGTACACCGAGGACAGGACTCGTGAGTTTCTTCGTATTGGTCGCCCAAACCGCTCCAATGCCTACGTAATCAGCGCCGTCTTCAGCAGCCTTTCTGACATGAGTCACGTCATTGCAGGATACCCCAATGATTTTTTCTGGCGGAAGAAGGCTGCGAGCCACAGGCACTGGCATGTCCGTTTGTCCCAGGTGCACGCCGTCTGCATCAATAGCCAGGGCGATATCAATGCGGTCGTTGATAATGAGAGGGACACCATATTCTTCGCATAGGAATTTGCTTTCCTTGGCGATGTGCAGAAACTGTACTAGGGGCGAATCGCGTGCAAAAACCGTTTGCTCATGAGTAGTGACGCTGAGAGTAGTCTAGAACGTACTTCAGCAGTATCCGCTTTCTTTTCTCGGACTTGTACTACGGTTACGCCCCCTTCCAGAGCCTTGTTGAGAAATCAATCAGGGGATCGCCGGGAGACTAGGGGAGAAGTCACTTCTTTGAGAAAGTCACGGTAAACCTGTTCGTATTGAGGCATAAGTTGGGCCCCAGGTTCTTCTTAAAGTAACAGGAAGTACCTTTCCCTCAGGAAGTAGCTCACGTCCAGTGACCAAGTAGAGGGAATAATCAACCGAGCTCTTCATCATCGGACAGTCCTGCCACGGTGGTAGTTTATTACTACTGTAGTACTTGTCTGTGGTCGCAGGGACAAGCACTATTTGTTGCCGTTCAATGTGAGTCATGTGACGTAACAAACAAGGCTTGCCATGTCCAAGTCGCCGTCAGTGTCCTCTCTGCGATGGCTTTCAAAAGCGGCAAAGCATCGTTTCTATTTGCGAAATCCTGAGACAGCCTCCCAGGTAGCAGAGGCATTCGCTCCTGCGGGGACAAAAGACAAGGTGGTCATTGAGGCCTTCCCAGGTAAGGCCAATTTTTGGATGTCCGCCGTGCTGAAGAATTATCGATTCTAAAAGGGCCCGGAATACTGACGCGTGCATTGTTGCAGCTGCCCAGAGAACGGATACGCAAGATTATCGTGCTCGAAAACGCTGAATGCTTTTCCCACAGCCTACAAGTACGTTGAAAACTTACCATTGGCTGCGACGCGCTGAAGACATTTAGACCCTCCAAACCAGTGATTCACGCGTACGGGTCCTCCCGTGGGATGGATATGCGTGGAATACCTATCGCAAACTGGAAGCCGAGGGTCACTTGTGTGACGTCGAGACTTCCGGTTGGCAAGAGGACTCTGCGCTGCGTTTTGTTGCGCATCTTCCAACTTCCATCCACGGCGAGCAGCTCATCGCGCAGTTGCTGCGTCTAGTACCCGACCGGGGCTGGCTGTTCCGCTATGGCAGAGTCCCCATGAGTTACATAATGCACGATTTTGTGTGGGAGGTATGTTTCTTGTTTTCCCTTTGGCATTCCGATGAGCTCTTGCAGCGTATATCGGCAAGCGCCAGTAGTGCCGATAAGCTACGGAATCGGTGCAAGTTGTCTGTCATTGCTGAAGCTGTTGCCTCGTTCCGGGAGGTCGTTCCACCAGGCACCCTACAGCCGTACGAGGAACACTTTTGGCCACCAAGTATTGCCGCCGCGGAGGGCCGTTCAAGGAAAACCCGGCAAAACGGAAATATGGTAGCCATCACCATGGAACCCATGTTAGAGCAGGTCTCGACGCCAATTCTCACAAGTTGCGATAGCTAATCAGTATGATAGATTATCCAGAAAGGACTTCTCGACAAGTGGGACTTCTGCTTGCGCAAACTATTTGTCCTAAAATCCCATCCACTCAAGCATGCCATCTCGTACGTCAGCAATACCAGTGTGTTTGGTTCTGATCTTCATTCACTGTTAGCCATCTGGCACCGGGTGCGTCAACCTTGTTGACTACGCTCGCGGATGGACCCTTTTCAAACCACGCAATTGATGTTTCGAAGCCCGTGCGTGAAATGAATGTACGGGATTGGGCAGTGCTTGTGTCAGCATTCCATTCGTGGCCATTTGCACCTGATGTTAGTTTGCATGCCCGATTGGCTGACTGTGAGCTAATGGCTGATATATTTTGTAATGTAGGATTTACTCATTACAGACTCATTCTCTCGTGAAGATAGAACTTGGTGAGCACCACGCGTTGCCTACAGATACTTTGTTTACCCGCCTAGATAAACATGTATCTCCAGGTTCGAAGTAACAGAGAAAAGGGATGGATCATATCGATGCAACTTTCGTAATAATACAGCGTATAGTTGTATGCAAAGAAAGAGGGACGAAAGATCGTTGAAGTCACCTTGCTTGCAAGGTCGCGTATCCATGCACATCAATCACCAGTGACATTTCGAATGCATTACAAGAGCTGTGATACAAGACGAGCTAGTCAAGTACTAACATTAAACAATGTCATGTAAACTTTCCGAGGAAACTAAAAGGGGATAGTATCGCTGCAAACACGAAACAAGTAGGTATCAGAGCTCGTCCAGTGTGCCTCTAAGCCAAGGATGGCTCCGGACTTCCTCAATGTTGGCTCGAATGGACGGTTCGGGTTCCAGGCATCGGCTCATGAGATGCAAACAAGAGTTGCTTAGCTTCCTACCGGGGAATTCGGAAAGTATAATGCGCCCTTCAATGGCATCCCGTTCGGTAGGAAAGGGGGACATGCCGGTGAGCAGGTAGGACATCAAGACACCCAGAGTCCAAACTTCGGCTGGTGGGGCCTGGTACGGTTGTTTGAGCAAGACTTCAGAGGCAGCATACGCTGTTGTACCAAAAAAGAGGTTATGGAACGGCTGGGGCTGGGCTGGATCTACCATTGTTGCGCTACCGAAGTCGATGAGCTTGACCTGTCACAAAAACGTGAGTTGTGCAGACTGCTACGATCCAACGACGATGTTCACCTTGAGATCCTGGTCAATGACCAGGTTTTCGTCTTTGATATCGCGATGGCATATTCCGTGGCTGTTGAGATAAAACACGGCCTCGACAACCTGAGCCATGATATATTGAGCCTGTTGTTCCGAAAGACGCTTGTATTTCGTCTGTTCGATACACTCGAATAAGTCGTGCGAAGGGCGGCGAGAATAGCGGCGCTTCGGGACGTCCAGGGAGGCACTCGGGTGTTTCCCTGAAATAGAAAAGTTGTAGAGCACGTCGTCACCCGACGGAGAGTCTGGCAGGCGGAGACTGATCGGCGAAAGTTGGCTGCAGACTTGCGGAGGAGTATCTGGCTCCGAATCTGTCACAGAGAATTCGGACGCTGCCGGAGATAAAAGTGGAGTAGATGAAGTGAGAAGTGTGGTTTCAAGCACTGCCAAAGAACGACGAAGAGAGAGAGACTTTTCTCTCTTGCACCACGGAGACCCGTGGAGTTCCTGGACCTGCGGGGGCTGTGACGATCAGTCAACAAGGGCGGACACTCGGGAACTGACGACATAGAAAAACAATCGGTCCTCGAAAACATCTAGACATTTGACGATATTCTCGTGATTCATGATCTTGAGGAGCATGATCTCTGATGGAATTTTCCCCAAGGTGTCGTGGTTGATCCATGCTTGTTCTGGTACTTTCTCCTTGATCACAAACTTGACTGCGACCTCTGATCCAAGATGACGGTGCAGCGCTGTCATCACGAAACCGTAACCACCAGACCCTAGCTCGTCTCCAAGCAAATACACTCGTGCAAAGGCCGGATTGAGATGGTGTCCAGGGGGAAAGCGGGGGGAGTAGATTATCGAACAAAGTTCGTCAGATATCGGGTCCTGCAGGGACATGATCGATAGGGGAAGACGGTGGAATAGTGGAAAACGTACATCGCCGCACGAGAGGAGGGAATCTGGTGCCATCGGTGTCTCTGGTCTGGTAGCGTCGTGAGATGAAGAGATGGGCTCGCAGGGGCTTGCAGGGTTTGTATCAGACGAGCGGGACGGGGAGCGGCGATAAAACGAGTGGGCAGGACTGGGGGTCGATGGGGCGGGACGTGCTTCCATGAGGAGGGTGTCGCGATGGGGGAAGCGAGGAGTCGTCGTCGGACGAGGTGCCATTTGAGGGTTGGAATGCAAACGCCGTCACTGGAACGGGTCGGGGAGGCCATCTCCGGAAGCCAACAGCTGGGGGCGAGCACGTCTGACGATGTCTTTTCGGGACATGACAGACGCTGCAAGAGCGACATCATCACATCAGACATCAGCCGCTTCCGCGTCCCGTATTACGCAACACGCTCATCAGTAAATATCTTCATAGTCTTCCCCAACATCTAGGAACCGCCGAATCTCCTGCGCATCGACCCCATTCTGCCGCGTGAAATGCACGAGGAGGATCGAATAATTGTCTGCCGGCGTATCAGCGTCTACCACCAGCGAGATCGCACCACCACTCACCCGTCCAGCGGACGGCGGCTTCGTGCGCGAGCATGGTCGCCCTCCTTTTCTCCTCTACCTTGACTGGATCGCATGCACCATACGCCTCGAGCTCCTTCTCCAACGCCGCGATCTGCTTCCTCGCCTCTGCCATCTTCTCAAGCGCACTCGCCCGTGTTGCCTGCCAAAAGAAGGCTCGGTCATCACAACGTGGACGTCTCAAACGACATACACTTTCGGGTCGCAGCTCCTTTTCGCGGTCCAGCGCTGCGCCTAGCTCTGCAGCCTGGCTTTCGAGACCCCTCTTGACGTCCTTTGCCTTATCCAGCCTATTCTGCAGCTGCAAGACGGTCAACAAAGACATGATCTAGGGGACGGTGTCTATTCTTACCGTGCTTCCTCGCTGCGAGGGAAAGCTCCAGAAGACTGTCATCGTTCAGAACCAGCGCATACATCCGCCTGCGCGCAAACTTACAGTTGGAGGACCCGATCTTGTCGCTCTGCACGAGCCCATCGTCGACAAGAGACTGTAATACCTCCTTGACGGACTGTGAGACTGACGCCAAGAGTCTACAAGGACATTCAATTGCGGATCACAGGCCGGCGTACCAATGCCCTTGAGTTTTGGTCCAAGCTTCTCCAGTTCCTTGAGCTGTAGTCATGGTGAACAAATTTGCACGTGGCAGAAATACCGTTGCATACTTGAAAAAAGTCTTTCTGCCATTTGGAAAATTAGATCGGAGTGCAAGCCAAGTCTGGTACCTACTGATTCGTGAAATATCTCGAGGAGTTTGGCGCGTTTCTCTTCCGCAGATAGTCCCCGCGGCGCCTACAAAAGTCAGCCCCATCCGCGTCGAGCCCCGATTCGCGTACCATTGGTATTCGAATTCGTGGCGTAAGAGCAAGTCACGGTGCGCGAACACTCGATGGATCACATGACGTACCACGCCAATACCGTGATGCAATCATCTCAGACGGTCTCAAGACTTGGCAATGTGGAACAGAATGCGCTTTTATTCTGAATGTAAGAAAGTAGTAACCGTAGTTTGGCACCAATAAAACCAAGAAAATCGTCAACAAACTGCCGATCTTGTGGTAAAGCGGAAAGAGAGCTCGTGGGCTGGGACAGAGAGCATACAGAAACAGACGAAGCGAGAAGCGGGATCATGCAGTCATATGTCCAAAGCAAGGATTGGTGAGGGTTTGAGTGGATCGGAAAGGCAAAGCATAGTCCCAGGAAAGAGTGCAGGCTGCCGAGGATAATATGTGGTCAATGAAGAAATCGAATAAGTGGAATGATGTTAGGTCGTGACATGAAGATCTACAGGAGAAAACGGATGTGTCGAGAATATCCGGACGACCCAGATGCTATGATTGGTACTGCAGACAAGACTCGACTTGTCACCGGATCAGGTCAATTGGTGGCTGCGTCTGTGAGGGGTATCGATACGCCACAAACTCTCTGTCCTGTTCTACCCGTTCCTCGATGGCTTTCCGAGAAGCAACAGAAAGCCGAGGGCCAAGGCGCGACAAAGAGTTGGGATATGGGGCGGCGAGAAGGTCGTCATTTGGGTCAAAGACTGGACATGTCAAGCGGGGGAACTCTTGTGGACTGCACCCGTTCTCTACGGGGGGAAACGACTTCTTGCCCAACAATGCTGCGAGGCCAAACTTGCTCTTACGTTTCGTGGGCGTAAGAGGGATCGCAGGATTTTCGTCAATGTCTCCAAGACGACCAAGAGACCTGCGGGATACTCCGAATTCGCTATACATTCCATTGGGAGTCTTCGCGCGGTCGGTACCGCCAGGGAGGGGCATGGTCTGGATGCCCAGGTTGGGCCGCGTTCCAGTGCCACCAAATGATTGTCGTCTTGCTTCGTTACGGAACGGTGCGTGAGGTGGTGCAAGATCTTGCAAATCTTGTCCGAGGTGTCGAAGATCGTATGTTGTGTGGAGCGTCTGTGGTCTTTGCTCCCCGCCCACACCATGTTGTGCTCGGGGTTTCGCTTCTCCGGGGAGTGGAGGTAAAGACTTTTCCCTGGAAAGTGACACTTGGGGATGCAATGCTGCTGATTTGGGCAATGTCATGCCACTGGCAGATGCAAAGGTTGCTTGTTGAAGCTTCTGGCGCATGTCAGGTTCGGACGTGACAGGATGGATGGCCACCTTGACTTTTCCGGTCTCGTCCGGGGAAAGGTCGGGTGCTTCCTTGTCATCTGTTTGGCCGCTGTTCTTTCGGTCGTTGCCGTCACCATTGCCGGCTGAGGGGCGCGAAGAGGTTGGTGATGGAAGAAGACTGGTTGGAGCTGTGGAAGGTGACATACCAGCGGACGAGAGCCCACCATTTCGGGGGGACGTCGTTGAGGGTAATGAAGGCGTCGACGCATGTCGGGCCCCCGTGCCACCAAGATGTTCCCCGGGACCACGCTCCACGAGATACGACAGAGGGGGTGGAGGTGCCAAAGGGGAATCATCTTCATTGCGATCTAAAGATCGCAAAGAGTCACGAGGAACAGACGGGGACTCGTCCTTGACTTTGTGAGACGAGCCCCCCTTGACGAGTTTCCAGATCTTGGCAAGGCCCTTGTGTTTCTTCTTGATTTTTTCGTCAGCTGCCGACGTAAATATCTCTTCCTCGTTGGTCGTTGGGGGCCATAGCTGACTATGCCTTTGCGTGGACAGCGTGCTTTTCTGACCGGCCTGCAAACGAAGATGAGAGGGATTCGCCTCACGTTGCAATGCCACACTGAGACAAAAAAAATGAGAGACGACCGAGTGAGAGATGCGATCTAGACACGTACTGCATATCAATCATACTGCCCGACATCCCTGAATGAGCCAGACTATCCTGACTTCGCCACGCAGAACTGAGATTTCTGAACCCAAAGAATCGCGATCGCCTGGGTGACGCAGACCCTGGACTATGTGCATCCGAGAACGACGCTTGAGAGTATAGCTGTCCCAAACTTGGTTGAGCTTCGATGGGGACGGTCAACGAGCTCGCTGGCCTCATGCTAACAGCAGAATACCTCGAGCTGAGCACCGGGCCAAAGCCGCTGTCTGTGTGGGGTGCCAGGCTGTGTGTAGAGTATAGCGACGTGACGTCCACCACGGAACCTCGAGAGGACTTGCGCGGCCTGCTGCGCTCACGCTTTTCCTGTCTCCGTCTGCGTTCCTTTTCCTCTCTCTCTTCGCGCCGTACATTGACATGTTCAACAATGAGTCCATTGTCGAGGAGGGTGATGTCACGAGACGAGCCGCGAATGTGATGTGCGCCAACTCCGGTCAATGTTGATGTAGCGCGGGGTGGTTTCAGCTTGAACGCGTTGTCATCCACGCCACTGAGGTCATAAGTGGAACGCAGCTGAGAGTACGTGCCGCGGACGCTGTTTTCGAGTTGCATTGACTCTTGCATAGCGCGAGCATGGGCGAGTGCTTCAGCCTCGAGGAGTGACCTTTGAGCCTTGACATAGGCGTCGACCGTCTGCTGCCTCGACGTTGGCTCTTTGGGCGTCTGCGAAACGCGGGCATGTCGGTCCCTCTTTCTTGAGACAAGGACAAGATACTCACCATCGTAGCCCACAATTTCAAATTCTGTTCGGTCAAGCGACCGCCTCTGGCACGAGGTCTGGAAGAACACTCGGAAGGCACGACTCCGGAAGCTTCCTCTTCCTCCTCTCTTCTCAGCAGCTCCTCAAAGAGCACGTCGCTCTCCCTGTCCCATATGCCAGGACCCACGACGACGACATCGGCCATGTCCTGGTCTCTCATCGCGCACTCTACGCATATCTCTTCTTGCTGTTGGGGAGGGTTTGGAGAGAAGATGGGGTTGATGGGGTCGGGCGCAGCTGCGGCAGGAGTGATGTACGTTGGATGCTGGGGATAGACGCGGGGGGTGGACGAGATGGGGATGGCCAGGGTGGGGCTGTACGGCCTCGTGGACGATAAGCCGTTTGTGGAAGATAATTTGGAAGGTGCAGCACCGTCGGGCAGAGCATATGAGGACTGGCGCAAGGTTCCAGGATAAAGAGAAGAGGGCATATCACGAGCGTTGATGGGAGGTGATGGGGGAGGCTGTGTGAGTGAGTCCCCAAAGGACTTGAAGGGATCGTTGAACAACTTGGAGTCGATGAAATTAGAGCCATTGAGAAGGGGGGACGCCGTTCCGTTACTTTGATTGTTATTGTAGTCATCCAGGCTGTATCGCTCGGCTGGACGACGAGCGCCCCCTGGGAGGGCATAAGGGACAACAATGGGCCCGTCGGCGCCCGAGGGTTGCGATGTGGACGAGTCATGTTTTTCATCGTTGAGGGTTCGTTTGTCATGTGAGGGGTCTGCCGTGTGCGATCCGGAGAAGCCTAGGGCGGAAGGCAGCGCTTGGGTATCACTGGGAAGGAAGGTGGGGGCATCCCGAGCGTCACCCGAGGTGAGAATCATGGGGGAGGGACCGTTTGAGGGTTTCGAGCTGAAGGAGAGGGTGGGATATCTGTTGTCCTTGAAGTCGAGATCCGAAATGGCGAGACCGTGCTGGAAGAAGTTGAGGAGGGTCGGGGAGAGATTCGGCGAGACTGTCGAATCTTGGCGTGCAGGCTGGATCGCAGACACCGTGGCCATCACCAGAAGTCAATCAGCCGGAGATCACTTGGAGCGTCGGGACCTCGAGAGAAAGCGGCGAGGAGATGGAGATGTCGACGGACACCTTGGGTTGGGTAGTGGCGTTGCTGCCTCAAAAGGCACAGCAAAATCGACGGCTCCGTCGAGGACACGGACGGGCGCTGCAGAAATACAAGAACAAGACCCTCGTCCCGGGTATGGGCGATGCTTGGGCGATGCCCCCACCAATTCCAACCGTGTTCATTTGCAGTACCACTTTCCCATGCCCTGCCAGGCACGGCGTGGCAGAACGTTGAGCCTCTCCAACTGGTCGAGTCCCCCCCGCGTGTCCTGTCCACCGTCGCAGCTCGCGTCCGACCCGCCCGCTGCTCGTCGACGCCCGCAGACACTCGAGAACAGTCGTCGGCGAGCGATCAAGACGACCGAGACCGTGTCCCAGTGCCAGCCGGTCCCCACAATCCCCCCGAGTGCCCGTTCAAAGTCCGCATCGGGGATCAGCGACCTCTCCTGATGCGACGATATCGGTCGAGCTCAGACACGCGATGGCGAGGCGGTGAAGCACCTCACACTGGGCCTCATTATCGCGTGCGTCGCAAGAAACGTTTGCTCATAACGGACGTGGTGAAGAAGACGAACATGACTGGCAGATGTCCACGCAAAGCTCCGCGTCTTGAACCGGAGGAAAAGCCTTTGTCGACCCTGTCAAGACGTTTGTGTCCCTTGTAGCTTCAGGCCTGTTTCATGCAGGATTGCCAGGGCGGTGATGATCCCCTTCACTTTGCAAACTTACGTTACCTTGGAACATCGTGAAACAGCGACCGCAATTTCCAAAGGTTGCTCAACCAATACATCTACCACACAATCAGCTGAGCGAGCGAGTCACATACGACAAATCTAGCGTGGAATTACAACGCTACACTCCATCAAGAGCCCCACTTCAACCTAGTCAACCTCATCGACAAATCGACAAAAAGAATTCAGCTGGGCACAACTCCACGCTAGGCACACCTCAGTGCGCCCTGGAAACCGCGAACCCTGCTCGCTCGCCGTGCTTCGTCCACGCCCACGAACCACTGCCGAGTATTGAACCCAGCCTGATACTCCAGTCTCGCAATCACTTCAGTGGCAGCATCACGAGTAACATCGATGGTCGATCCCGCACTGGACTGCCGAGGACCCTCCGCTCGCCCCGTCATTGCCGACCCATGTCGTTGGCGAGGCACAAATTCGGGTATGTCACGTGGGTGACGGTGCTTCCGAGCAGACAACACACACGTAGGCGATGGTGGTACCGGCAGTTCTTTGGTTCCCAGCGCTGGTGTCGGCACCGGTGCGGCCGCTCCAAGTTTGCAATGGAGCCCGGCCAACGGGCACTGAGATATCCCCGAGCCCAATGGCTTCTCTGCGCAGACATCCGACGCTTGTGACGGTGATAACGGATCCACTGGACTGCGACCATGGCCAACTTGCCTCACGCATTCTTGCACAACTCCGGATGCCCATTGTTGTATATCCTCGTAGGTGAGAGAACGGAGAGTGGCAGAGACTCTGACTTCACCATTGGACACATCTTCAGCAGATGGCACCGTTGACACGTGCATAACCATACTGACGTCCGCCGCGGAATCCTCCGAAGCCATGAAATCCTTGTGCCCGTCAGGTTGAGCATGGATTGTCCTCCCGAGGGCAGCGAGATTGATTTCGGACTCGCTATTGGCGTCAATAGCAGCGATGAGGTCCGTCCCAAGCATATGAGGAAGCATGTCTTCATCCGCCGACGATGCACTAGAGCACTGGGAATCGCTGTCAACATCTGAATCACTGTCAGATGCGAAGGAGCCATGGATCCCATTACTCCAATGACGTGCGGCAGGCCTGCGATTGCGGAGGGCGGCACGAGCGAGGACACCAGGTCGACACCTATCAGCAGAGTACCTTTTAAGCTCATTTAGTTCGTGTACTGGAGGAGGGTCTGGTAGTGATGTTAGGGTTAGGAAATCTAGGGCCGGAACCATCTCGGTGACAAGGGTTTGTCCTTTCATCGATTGTCTGCTCGGCCGAGCTTCGGAGTGAAACGCAGCACGCCAGCGCCCGTCGTCACTAGCCTGTGGGGTGGCTCTACCGGACAGCGTGATCGAGTTATGGGCAAGAGCGTGAGGGGGTAATGTAAATTGGTGATCGCATCCTGAACTCAATGCCCGGTGCGCATAGCAGCGCCCTGCCGATACCGTCAACGCGGAGGGATACCGTCGGATCACGGACTGAGGAATGAATATTAAGCTTTCAGGACGTCGCTTTTTCAGCTAGGTCACAGTATCATGCTCCATAAGCACGTCAACGTGGGGAGATAGTAGCACTCACAACGTCTACTTCGCCGACCATTGAGTGTCCCACCTGGTCACTTTGGAGAGTTGCCACACGGGCCGCGAGACTACCCGAGAGGTGCAAGGTAGTACCCCCATCTACAGGAACAGGATAATCTTCTGAATCTTTCATCGTAGGTGGCGTGTTCGCATTCGTAACAGGCTGAATCAGAGACAACCGTCAAGCCTTCGTATTGGTCCATATATGCAAAGGAAGACATACTAATTCCACATGTATGGGGTCCTCGTCTGTTTCAGCACACTCTGGCATAGTTGGAAGGCCGGCGACGGCGAGCTGACCATCCTGCACAATACCCTGCTCATAGTTAGTATCTGCAGAAGGAACGGATGTGAATATATACCTTCGCGGATAGCAGTCCATCATCCTCTATCGTGTCATTCTCTTCAGGGACAATGTATTTCTTACAAGTAGGAGATTCTGCTCCAAGATCAAGATCACAAATGGACAAGGAGGCGTCGATAGCATCGAAAAAGATAACCTCTGCGGTATCTGGAACGGGGAGCGGAATGTGAAGCGCACTCCGGCCTTTTCGCGTCAACAGATTTTCGGGGACAATGAGCTTTTCAGGGGGTTCGACGTCAGGGGGACAATGGACTTGTTGGCTATTGCCCGTGTCCCCAGCTGCCTGTAGTAGTACTGCGTGTGGCGATGCTTTGGAGTTGACTTTCGACGGCAGCGCAATAGCCACCGAGTGGAAAACAGAGTTGACGGGCACAACACAAGAGAGGGACGTAGTCTGATTTTCCATGTCACAGGGCGATGCGGAGGCAAGAGCAGGACTCTCCACCTGGAGGCCAACCGATCGCGAAGTACTAGATCCATCGGAAGATGATGCTTTATGTTCGTGGGTATCCTGTTGGTGCACAGGGGGGTTCTCGATGGCACGGATGCTATCAAGCATGGGTTGTCGCAAATGGGGCAAGATGATGACGATGTTGGGGAGTGTCATCCCGATGCCCGCAATGCCACATAGGATGCGGGAGTCGGGGAGCGTCAACCCCAACACGACAAGAAGAGGAGGAGAGGCCGCGCCCAATTCGCGTAGCCGTGTTGTCGTTGAGGCAGAAGTGTGGAGACCTGCTCTGCAAATGTTCATCATGCTGAATCAATGAACGGTATGGACATCGGCGTGTGCAATACAAGGGCTCGAGCAGTACGCGGAAGACGAACGGTGTCGGAGCAGACGGTGAACTTCATTGGGTGACATGTCAGATGACCCAATACGCGTAACATCACGTGTTTGGAAAATCAACCACTGTGAGCGGGCTAGTCAAGAGGCATGTTGGCAGCAGTTGGATATTCGTCACTCACTCGTACATGTCCTGGTTCGCTCACGAAGTGATTTTGGTCTGTCGCTCACCTTTGGATGGACAAACGGAACGTACTTCTAGTCGACGAGACCCCTGCACACCGTGCTGCACCATCTTTTCGGACGGTGTGGTGATCGAGGCATTGAATTCTAGCCGTACGAATGGGGAATAGAAGTCCTGCATCGGCGAGTAACAAGGGATGTGTAGCGGGAAGGGGGGGGAGGATGAAACGTAAGCGCATATACAGAGGTAATGCTAGTCTATGTCCAACAGCCCATTCATGTCTGCTCCCGCTCGGCCTGGAGAGATTATTTGCGGTACCTGGGAAGAATGTAGGGCAGACGAGGGAAAGAGAAGAGGGATACTGACCACAAGACGCTTTTTCTGTTTCGCCTCATTTTGCGCTGCAGCTGAAGCATGCCGTAGAGGAGGGCCTCGGCAGTTGGAGGACACCCAGGGACGTAGATGTCTACAGGGACGATGCCTGGGGGGAATGAATGGAAGGACGGCGAGGGACGAGGGACAACATACGATCACATCCTCTGACAACGGCGTAGGAGTAGTGATAGTAGCCACCACCGTTGGCACAGGAGCCCATGGAAATGACCCATCTTGGCTCGGGCATCTGGTCGTAAACTTTTCTCAATGCAGGAGCCATTTTGTTGGTGAGCGTTCCGGCGACGATCATGATGTCACTCTGGCGGGGACTGGCGCGGAATACGACGCCGAGACGATCCTGGTCGTATCTGGCGGCGGCCACGTGCATCATCTCGACGGCGCAGCAGGCGAGACCGAAGGTCATGGGCCACATGGAGCCCTGGCGGGCCCAGTTGACGAGCTTGTCGAGGGTTGCGAGAACATATTCTGGGAGCAAGATGAGAGAAGGGGGTGGAAGAGACGACGAGGGCACGGACCGGCCTTGTTTGTGGGTGTTTCGAGACTGAGCTGGTTTGAGCCGCGGATGGCGAGGGAGGTGATGGGCTCGGTAGGAGAAGTGGTCGAGGTCGGTATGGACTCTGGAGCACGGACGGGAGCAGAGGCATGCACGAAACGGGCCGCGTGGATGCCAAGTGCAGGGCGGAGTGCAAGTACTGGGGGGTGGTGGGCAGACGGAAACGGCGAGCGCGGGTGACGCACCTGGTGCTCTGAGGAGCGACATGATCCAACACGAGCGTAGACGGAACCAAAGACACGACTGCGACCGAGTGTGGCTTCCCACGGAACACCCCCCGCAGAGGGGTCAGGCCCCTGAGTGGCCGCGCGGAGGAGGACGCCAAAGTGATCGCGTCGAGGTGCGCGTTTCTCACGACCAAGCGAGCATATAAACCAGACCCTGTTTTTTTCGTCTGCCGTGGCCACTCTTTCCTTCCCCGGTCCATGCTCTCCTTCTTCAAGCCCGCCAAGCCCCCTTCCGAGCCCGTCTCCGGCGAGAAGCACGTCGACCTGGCTCCACCCGTCGACCCCGCCCCGGACCAGGTCCACGATGTCCCCGCCCACGGGGCATCCGACCCTTCCCCCCAGTACGCAGAGGATGCATACCCCAGGGTTTCCGCCGCGTCCGTGCCCACCATAGACTCTACACCCACCATCCAGGGCCAACAGGTCGGTCAACCCATCCCCGTTCTTCTGCCCGTGTCCTCTACCCCCGCTGCGTCCCTTGTCCCTCCTTCACCTGCAAAAGGCCAAGACTCCCTTCCTTCTGTCCACTCCCATTCTTCCGCACAGAGCGAACCCCCTGCGCACAGCCAGAGTCAGTCCGCGTTGCCTTATTCTCTACCCGGCGCAAACTCCACTGGTAAAGATCCCCGTCGCTTTTCCTTCCCCTCCTTGTCTTTCCTTCGTTCCGACTCAAAGCAGAACAAGTCTCGTCCCACCCCCCCTCCCCTCCGGATCCAAGGCACCTCCGTCTCAAAGCCTGTTGAGAAGAAGTCCAAGGCTACGCGTGCTCTTTCTGTTCTCATTGTTGGTTCCCAGGCTTCGTCCGAAAAGCGTGCAAAGGAGTCTGCAATCATCGCACGCTCCGTCATCGTCGGCAGTCATGATCCCCCTGACCCCACGTCGTCCAAGATAAAGCATCCCTCCAGGTCTGATGTAGCTCGTGTCAAGGCCCTCCTCCTCGAGCCAAAGACGGCGGCCAAGGTGATCACCCAGCTCAGAGCACTTCCTCCCCATACCAGTGACACTGCAACGCATTCCAATATCCCAATTCATGCCGTTTGCCTTAGCATGTCTGATAAGGATATCCATGACCACCATTTCGCTCAGCTACAGTCCGTCGCAACTGCTTCTGTGTCAGCTCTATCCGCTGCTCTAGCCGATATACATCTCGTTGACTTGGTCATGGCTCCCAACATGGGTTTCGGTGCTCCAGTGACAGCTCAGGGCCTGTTTGCCGGCGCCGTTCCTACGGCCGAGACGGTGATCGAAGGCGTTGAACAAATCACTCCGCAGCTCATGGCACTGGGGTATGCCACGGGCAAAGCCATACTTCCTGACCACAAAGGCGTCTTCGTCCCTACAGACAGAATATCTGTGCTTACATGTCAGGTCCATTCCACTTTTTCCATTTAACGCACTCAACTTTGCTTTCAATCACAGATTGGTGGGGTTTCGAAGTCTGCCTTCCCCCCCCCACCATTGCCTATCTAGAAGCAGCCGAGTCACCCGGCTCCGCACTTCTCAACCTGCTCACTGCCATCTCCTTGCTCAGTGAGGGTGTGCGTGAAGTCATTCCCTTCATTCGCTACATTGCTCAGTTTGTCCAAACCGAATGGAAATTGGTCAAAAGAGCAGACGAAGGCAAAGGTGTCGTTTGTACTGCAACTTGGCTCTTACCTGTTGCCCTCGTTCCGCATCCTTGGGACTTCCCTGATGTGCCACCTCACACAGAGACAACAGCCGCCGGACAGAGTACGCCAGCATCCCCGTCTGTCAGGCGGTTCTCCGCCACTCTCACAACGCCCAAACCTTCGACGGAGATCCCCAGTGGTGCTCCCCGGGTTTCCTCGGCTTACTCTGCTGGAACCAGGGACGAAGACGAATCACGCCCTGCCATAGCCAGTGAACCGCCCGTTCTTCCAGAGCTTGTAGTTAGCCCTCCAGGGTCAATCGATGGTGCGCCGCCGGAGAGTGTAGATGGGAAAGAACACGATGCTTACGACGAGGCACAGCACGCTGGGCAAGCCAACGCTCAATGATATAACAGCACTTGCTTGCATAGGACTAATGACCTTGTCCTCATCGCGGGTCCGCTATGACCTCTGACCATCTTTTTACTGCTTATAACACCCACTCGTTTTGCCACACACCCTCTCGTTGCTTCGCTTCGCATCCTACCGTACTACCATGCCCTTTTCATAGGACTTTTTTACCCCTTGACGGTCTATCGGTTCACTCTGCATGCTGATATCCTACATTACGCCCTTTCATCTAGTTTGTCGTTCGTTCGATAACAGAACATATAGCTCACATACATCCGCGGGACACTGTCTACCGAGCCCATGGCGAACGCTATGAATGTGGGTTGCGCCTCCAGCTGTTGGCATTCGGTAATTGCCGCGTGATAAACGCTCTGATAGCCCTAGGCCTAACCATCTACAGTTAGACGTCGAGGTGATCGCATGCACGCTGCAGACGATTTCACTAGCCTTGATATGTTGCCCCAAGTTTCCCGGGCACTTAGCAAATAAGGTGCTCCTACCTGTAGCATGCCTCGTTCATGCAAAAGCGGGAATTCTGCAATGCCTCGTCGGCAGATGTGGTAGATGTCTGGAGGAGATACATGCGATAGATCCCTAGTCACCTTCCGTCATGAGCCAGTTTGCAAAGTCGTCCAACCGCTTCTTTTCAGCTTCGTCTGAATCCCCTTCGACGTCATCCCCAGCGCCGCTTCGCTTGAAGTGCTGTTTCCCAACATAAAGGAACGCTTCGATCTGTCTACCGGCAAAGAGTCGCCCGTTCATTTTCTGCCGAAGCGTTCGATCAAGGGGTCAGATGAATGTAGCTCGGAGGACTTACCAACAAGCACGCTTGAGCACTCAGAGGATCTCTGAACTTTACCGTCATGATGCCCTCTGGCTCCTTCTGTGAATCACAACGGACCGATCAGGGGGCACGTCACGCAGCAATAGAATCGACCTACATCATATAGCACCACGTTTGTCACCTCTCCCAACGTCGAGCACTCGTCGCGAACGTCTTCTTTGAGGTCAAGGAGGAGAGAAGCGTCTTCTTCGAGTTCCTTCAAAGAAAACATGTGCTTCAGCACGACAACTCTGCTGTTTCGGTTGGCCAGATTCATATTGTCTTCTTCAGTCTTCGCAGGTCCGAAGCCGTCTTCGTCGTCCCACTCTTGTAGTTTTCTAGGTCAAAGGTCCATAGTCCCGTGTACGAGGGAACATCAGACTCCACGACTTACTTTTGCATTTTACCAATCCGTCGCGTCGCCTTCCTCTTGTCAACCGTTTTCCGTGGTTGCGAGTTTCCGTTGGTTTCCGTGCCCGTATACTTGTGCTTGAACTCGGCTCGTTGAACCTTCATCACCGTCGACGAGTCGCCCACCCTCAGCTCTGCATCGTCGAGTAAATTGACCGCGAGCACCACGCTCTCTTCCTTGAAATACACCACCAATGCCTCTCCGCTGAACGTCCCGCCGTCCGTCGCGTACAGCTTCACCTTGGGGTGACCCTCGTCGTCTTCCTCGATCACGCCAAACTTGCCGAACCGCCCGACAATCTCATCGACCTCTGCATCGAGCGGGAGGTTCGTGACGTAGACGGCCGTGTTCTTGGACCGAGGTTGCTCTTTCGCCTCGGCGTTCTTGCCGCGCTTGGTCGACGGTCCCGCGAGGGGCGTCGCAGACGTGTAGTCCTCGGGCTCCTTCCGCTTCTTGTTGGCGCGCTTCAGGACGGGCGCCGCTGGGGTCTGACATGAAAAGGAAGGAATAAATGTGTGCGTATACGTCGCGCAACGCACATCGGACATCGGGCAAACCGTACCTCCTCATCGACGCCAGCGACGGAATAGGCGGCTTGCTGCTTCCGCAGGAGCTCTTCGTCGACCTGGAAAGAAAGAAAAGGAGTGTGAGCTTTGGCGGCGCGCTTCGTCGACGTCGCCTCACGACTGACCACGGGCACCCATTGCGACTTGGCGGTGTCGTACTCGAGTTCAGTGCCGTCTTCCTGTTCGAATCTCCATGTCGCTGTCTCCGTCGAGAAATGCACGCGGTCGTCCGCCGCGAAGATGTCTTCCAAGGAGCCGCTCACAACAGATGGAGGAACGCTCGACATACTGTCCAATGACCAAGCGGGAACAGTTGTTTATGTTGCTTTGATACAGGGTACAATTAGGGAAGGGGCGCCTAGCTGACACCAACTGACCGATACGTTGCTGTTCACGCTCCGTCAAAGTAAAGGTCGTCCGACCATGCTGCGAGCTTCCCCGCTGCCTCTATGAGCATCTCCCCCTTCTTCCTCGCCGAGTCCAGAGCCACGCGGTGCATGGGCACCCGGACAAACAAAGGTAGATTATCCATCCTCACAAGCCGACAAACTGTCTGGGCGAACTTCCTCGGGTCTCCGTCAAGGTGTGTGTTCTCGATCCCAGGGTAAAGAGCACGGTATTTCATGGACGGAAGGGCAGAATCGGAGGCGTAAACAGGAATGGGCGGCTCAGCAACGCACTTGGAGGCGGCAGGCGTGCGGAAAAGACCAGGTTCGAGGACGACAAGCTAAGCACTTTCGGGTCAGATTCTTCGCAATACGACTTGGTAGCACCAACCCTGATGTTCCACTTTGGGTCGAGCTCTGTGGCGTACCCCTCTGTAAGCGTCTCCAGAGCTGATCACAGGCAACTGAGTGTTGCTAAGAAAGTGGAGAAATCAGACAGTTACCAGCTTTCCTGTGACCGTCAAGGATGAATCCGATACGTAACCCGGAACTATACCAACTCACGCGGCAGCATACATCACAGCCCCTGGCTGGGGGAGGAGCGCCGTGCGCGAAGATACGTTCAACAACTGACCACCCATCGGGCGATTGATGTCCCTGAAGCACCTGACGGCCTCCCTCATCACGTTTCCCGCTCCCCAGAATATGGTGTCGAACATGGCCTGCGAGCTCTTATCCGAAATTCCTTCCACTTCTGCAATGACATAGAAACCTGCATTATTGAAGACCACGTCGACACGATTGAATGTGGCAGTAGCTTGTTTGAACGCGGCAGTGATCGCTGCTGAGTCGGAGACATCCAACTCGAGGACCAGGAGTCGTGAAGCGGGGTACTTGGTCGAGAGATCGGATATCATGTTGGGCTTTCGAAGTGTTGCTACTACGCTGTCGCCGTCTTCGAGGGCATGTTCGGTCACTAGGCGTCCGAAGCCAGTCGAAGCTCCTGTCACTACGGATGTGGTTGAGGATCTGATGCCGTCGCTGGATCCGTGTCCCACATACCGAACCACACCTTGGTGACCGATGGAAGCTGATCCGAAGACATGAACGGTCTGGTTGCCCCGCAGCAGGATCAGGTATCCTCGTTAATGTCTGATCATGTAGAGAAACTTTGTAGGCACGGTGTCGTCCAGGACTGCTCACGTGCCTTGGTACACACGACGTCCTCTTCCGAGTGCACACCATCACCGTACTAATTTTGGTCGATGCGGTAGTAAACATCATCAGACCAAGCGGCGTACTCTTCCGCGGCCCGGATTAATCCCTCCCCCCTCTCTTTTGCTGCCCGGACCGCAACGCGATGCAGTGGAAGGTACAAGGGCGGATCGTCCATGTACGCCAATCGGTACATCGCCTGCGCGAACTTTTTCGGATCCCCGTCCAAGTTGCGTGCCCCCAGTTCGCCCGGATATAGATCCCGTGTTCTTCTCGATGGAAGCTCGGGATCGCTATATGCAGGGTGGACGGGATTAACAACGTTGGCCCACGGAGCATTGGTCCGAAAGAGAGCTGGTTGGATGACAGAAATCTAGATCGGTGTCGCGAGCATAGTCTGGGGGCACGACGTAAAAACGAACCTTGACGTTCCAACTGGGGTCGAGTTCGGCGACCAATCCCTGCGAGAGACATTCGAGCGCTTTGATATCGCTTCAGCCAGTAGTGATGTCCCTTGTCACTCGAACATACCTGCTTTGCTTTAGCGAGGTCAGCCGATCTCTGAACCCTAGCAGTGAGTTGCCACGTACGCAGCAGCATAGTGCGCAACGCCAGCTACGGGCTTCAAAGCTGTCCGAGAAGACACCTGCAGCAGACGGCCTCCAGGAGGGCTGTTGCGCTCCCTAAATACCCTGACGGCCTCCTTCGAGACGTGCACCGCCCCCCAAAAGAGCACTTCAAACAGCTCTCTCCCGTGTTCGTCGCTCATCCCCTCCGCCTCACCGATGGTGCAGATCCCCGCGTTGTTGAACACGACGTCCACGCGTCCGAACCTCGCCAACGCGTCCTCGAAAGTCGTGTGGACGCGCTCCCGGTCTCGGACGTCCAACGGGAACACGAGGAGCTGGGAAGGATATTTCGACAGGAGGTCCGAAAGCACCTCTGGCTTACGCAGCGTTGCGACGACGCTGTCTCCCTGTTGCAACGCGTATTCGGTCACCGCACGGCCAAGTCCGGCGGATGCCCCAGTCACTAGAACAGATCGTGAGGATGAGGTATACAGCTTGCGGCGGGGGCGTTGCACTCGAGCACCCACCAAACCAGACTTTTGTGATCAAAGGCATTGATAACGCTTGCCACCGAGCGGCGTGGGGAATTCCAGCCGTATCGATGAGGCGACTAATACAAAACGACGAGATGTCAGGTAAATGTCAAATCCAAAACCACAGGATATTCGATACAGTACTTGGAGGATTAGGTTAAGCTACTTGCAATGGAGAGAGCTGACAACGGAAAAGGTACAGTGTAATGCATGCTAAGTTACTAAAGGGACTGTAGCTCCTGAAAAGAGCGCCATAAATGAACGCTGGCTATCGTAGAACCCTATAATAGGCTCCTTGGCCAGCAAGGAAAACAGGAAGGACAATAAAAGTGTCCCTAAATTATGGGCATTGCTAAATTCGCGAGATCATCAGCCAATGGACGATTGCACTCTTCGGGGTCCC
>JBBPLV010000339.1:0-21946 GCA_038089975.1 Boletellus ananiceps | reverse complement strand
GATGACCCTCGCGGTACGCTTTCGAGGAAGATCTGTTCCAGAGCTTTTGGTTAACAATGAGAGAAGGCGAGACGAGTTCTCTTATCCGACGCCATCATCACCACTCAGATGACACCACCGGCGTTACCCCAAATGGCGACAATTAGTTTAATTTCAAGGAATGCCCTTGGCTGATAACAAGCTCAGAAGCTCAGGCGCGAAGATGAGTCCCAGTCCGAGGAGGATACCATTTAGAGCACTCTGGGCACTGGTCAACCTCCTAAACCTGCCCCCCCACTGATGTTAATGCAATCCACTCTCTTGTTGATACTATGCGAACGTGAATCAACGACTCTAGGCTCGAGTCTAGACTCACAGCCTTCCGTTGTTCATAAACGTGCTCGGCCGTCGACGAGTGACGACGCACTCCCGATCTGATTGTTTCTTCGACGAGCTCCGCCACGCATATCTCGCCTGTGGTTGTCCCCCCCCGCCCATCGAACGCTCTGTTGTATGTACTTTGATCCGTTTGTCTGCGCCACACCGCTGGTCATTGCGGCATGACGTCGGTCGCACATACGCGGGTGTAGCACACACAGCGTTGACGAAGCGTGGCCGGGTGCGCCGCGGCCCCATGATGTGGCCACCCATCCAGACGTCGTGCATCAGGATGCGACGCCCTTTTTTTTGGGGTTGAACTCGATCAGGTGTTCCGTTCGAATCTGAGGGCCCTCACACGCGCATCCATTGTGTGAGATCGTTGTCGAGTTGATGGTCGAAGCAGAGCGTCCGCATCAAACTCGCGCTCGTGTCCTGCTGGCTATGCCCGATACGCCCGCAATCAGAGGGCCTTGGGCCACGGTTCCTGCTGTCATCGGAAACACCGGCGCACGGATTGTCACCCATCATTTGAGCACTACAGTCATCCCTGGCGAGTCCAAGCGGGTTCGACGAAATCGGTCATCGGACGCCAACGTAGAAAAGAAAACGCAGCTGTGTATAAAGAGATCTAGCACACACATCTAGCTTTCCCCAACCCAAGAACAGCAACCGATTACAACAATATACCCTTCACACTGCCCATGCGGTCAAACAGGGTGGACGAGTCGACATCATACACCCAACGTTAGTTGTCGCCAACGATCCAAGGCTCCGAGGATGTGAATTGTTCATGAGGTACGCCGAGCTCGAGAAGTTTGGAAAACGCAGCAGAGAAGCTGAGTGCCACAAGATGCGTCACTGGTTTGTCATACGGGAATCCAAAATCAGGCGACGTACTCCTTGAACCACAACTCTTCGTCGTCAGCGTACGCCTTTGCCCACTTTTTGAAACTCTTGTCTTGCGTGAGAATATAGTCAGTTCTGATGACACATTCGTCAGTCTTGGTGTAAGCCAACAATGTCTGACATGTCAAACACATACGGCAACATCATCAGAGTCCGGGTCTTCTTGTCCTCAAGTTGCTTGGGTCCGCTCCATTTCCTCCAAACCCATCTACAGGCATCTGTCAGGAGTCGTCAGAGACAACAGAGCAAGACGTACGTCTCGTTGAACAGTAGCTTGAAGTACTCGTTTGAGAATGTGACCGGGGAGAACGTCCAGGGGCCCTCGAACCCGGATCTAACGCACGCGCCGTGCGCCGTGAGTGCACGAGAGCGCACTGATGACAAACAACACTCTCACCTGTCAGGGTGGCAACGCCCAACGGCATGAGCGCCAGAGAGCGCTACAATTTCACGGTCATCAAATCCCATCCGGTAGAAGATCTATTCGGATAACACGTGTGAGAGACTCGGCTAGGAGGCTAAAAATGGAATGAGGACCCACGTCCCGAAGGTGGGATGAACCCTGGGTTGCATCTGGGAGTCGCCCGTCCGGAGTGGCATGCTGGGCGAACCCGTCGATACGTCCGGGCCTCCAGGGAATCTTGGGGCCACCCATCTCCTGAACTGCACAAACACCGGCGAGAGTCCACAGATCACCATATGAAATCCACTCAAACTCTGTCTTGAGTTTTTCCATCAGTCCACGGGCAACGTGAAGCCCTGCGTTAGCACCATGCAATGACTCGGGTTCAAAGCGCATCGTGGCATAGTTGCTGGTGACAAACATCAAGATAGCTACGGTTGACAGACAAACGGAACATGCCTTCCGCCAGTCTTGACATTCTTGTCATACGTACCAGAGGCATGCCACGCGAGACGAAGCAGGACTGGAGCAAACGAGCCGTCTGGAGAAGGTCATGAGCGAAGCACATCACGATTGCGGTGCCAGTCGTTACCATCATAGCTACCGGCCTCCTCGATGACGTCGCTAATGCGCTTGTACACCTTTGGTAATTCGGTTCAGCAAGCCGAGTTGCCCAACAGACGCGCAACCAACCTTTTCATAGTCTGCCTTAGTAGGAACGAACTTGGTGGCCTGTACGGCGGTAGCTTTGACGGCAGGGGATTTGGAAGAGTCGGACGAGCTGAAGAGGTAGTAGACGACCCCTCCGGCGACGACCGCTCCCAAGCCAGCATAGAGACCAAAGTTTTGTTTCGGCGGCGGAGGCGGTGCCTCGGTAGAGAAACCTCTGGCGGACAAGGCCCTCAGTTGCGCGCCAGCTCTCCTGGTCGAAGCAGCGCGGAGAGCCCCGCGTGCAGGGATGCGAAAAGCAGAGGTGAAAGACATTGGGAAGGATGGATGTTGCAAGAGAAAAAGGAATGTGCGGGTGGCTTATCTGCGACAGACCCAACACGAGTGTTATGTAATCGCCCAGTCATCATCCAATTTCGCGCCGACGGCATTCAGCCGATGCCAAGGCTTGCTGAGGCGAACCGAGTGCCCCGGCCTCAACCACGCTGTCGTGCTCTCTTCACAACTGTGTTGCCCATGACATGGTGGATGGGTTTACTGAGCTAAGCCGAGTCAATTTGCGACCCGACCCGAGTCTTGTGCTTGGTCGCCGCGTTTCGCGTGACAGAACAAGCCATGCACAAACACAGACAAATACGGTTGACCAATCACATTTCCGGCATCTCCGACGCTGCTGCCACCGTTGCCCGTTCCGCGCCGCAGTGCCAGTCCAGTCCTGCAGTGCTCGTTGAACGTCCTGGTAGACCAGTACCAGCCTGGCTTGGGACCTGCCTCGGTAGTTTGCGTCAGCTAGGGCCTATTGGCTGCCTATTTCTACAGGGTGCGCATGGATAGCCTTTTCCTCGTCGTGCAGCGTTGCTCACAAATACAGTCGACATACTCATGATGCATAGCATCGAAACCAGCGAAAACCCTACTTCTTATGACTGACATGCAAGGTCATATCTTCCCACGGTGAAAAGGTTGTTGGTCGGTGCTATTCTCTTTACTTGATATTCCTGGTATCGAAGCTTTGCACGAAAATGATGGAGATGGCGTGACAGTGTAAGTATTTCCTCAGCATCGCCGTACTCCTTGGCAGCATGCTCGAGCAGCTGACACAGTGACATCGCATCTGCACATGATATCAGCGGCTCAGGAAGATCATCGTCGTCATCAGATTTAACCTTGCCCTTGGCTGTTGTGATGGCATGCCAGTGGCCAGAGGCTGCACAGAGGTCTTTGGCACGTCTGATTCACGGTGTCCATGTTTCGCTCGCTAGGTGGGTCGGATATCGGCAGTAGTGGATTGAGTGGGACGTGGCTTTCGCTTCAATCAAAGCCTGAGGCCTGAGTGACCTAGTAGGACGACATCGTTTGGATGCCTCGACGTCGTCCCAGGGCCAATTGCCTACGTGATCTTTCCGCTCATGACCGTCGCACAGCCCTACGGTGTATCAGCTTATCAGTCTGACTCTGATTTGCGTCACCCAGCGTCAGAGCGTCTCATTACACAGGAGTCTGCGGCTTCCTCGCACGACTCGGTGCCAGCCGGTGATCACCATCTGCGATAAGCACGACTCCGCCAGCCAGCCTGTTCGCGGAGTCGGACGCATTTGGTTTTCTCGCCCCTCGGTTCTTGCCCCGAGCGAGCACCCACGGACACCCTCCATCGCTATATAAACCACGGTCGCAGAATCATCATCACGTCCCACAAGCTTTCCCCTCTTCGCACCCCACCCGTACCCTGACCCAGCACCTGCCCACCGCCGATGAATCCCTACGGAAACCCGTATCCATGGTACCAAACGCCGTACAATCCGCACGTCTATCTCCCACCGCAATACACCACCGATCCGTACTATCAAAAGCCGACCGGATGGCAGCATTTCCGTAAGCCTCTCTTCCCCTATCCCTTCCTCTCCCCTTTGTACGTCTCCGATCCCGATCCCCACTCCTCCTCCTACTCTTACACAGAGGATCGCACCCAATCAAAGGACCCTCACCTCAACCCCGCCCTCGCTGCGGACACGACCAACGTTCGTTACGACCTCCGCAAGCCCGCGCGGGACGGCATCCTCGTCTCGACGTACCAGCAGATCGCGCACCAGTACGCGTTCGCACACCCCACCCAAGACGTCCGTATCGTCTCCAAGGCGTTCCCGTGGTCGGTCGACGTCCGCGCGCCCGCTGGGTCCGTCGTCACGTGTAGCACGATCTTTGAAGCCCTCCACGCGATGCTCCAGGAGCCGCTCGCGGACTCGGAGTGGGGCATCGTCGTCACACACGACAAGTCGAAGAGGGAGACGATCGAGAAGGCGGCCAAGGAGAGGCACGGCAAGGGCAAGGACAAGGACTTGCGTCTGAAGAGGATCGATTGGTTGGGTGACCACACGGCGTTCAAGGGGCTCGAGAGGGACGAGGAGTTCGAGAAGAAGCGATTGCTGCCTGGGACCCAGGCATGCAAGGAGACGTGGGTGATCAAGTTTGGAAAACCGTAGCGGGATCGAAGTGGGTAGACAAACAGGGCGTGTGCAGCTGGACAATTTCTCTCGTGGGCTCACCAAAAAGTAGCTTCTTTTGTTGTAGTAATATCCCCACTCATCGAGCGTCTGCATGCAATGTGCTTGTACTTTCAATATGCGTGTCCGTTGTGCACTATAGCGTACATCTCCTCTAGCGAAAGATGGTTCTGCCGGTATGTCGGAGCTCTATCAAAGAGCGAGGGGGATCACATGAAAGGAGCGCAGCACGCACGGAGCAAAATGACCAGAACAAACATGCATCATCGAAAAGCGCTGCGGGGCTATACTCGCTAACAAGACGGCTTACACAGATTCCGGTCGGCTCTTTCGTCCGTGGCCGGCCCATGCGTGGACTTGGGCGCTCGGCACAGCGTACACCCCCTCCATTGGCAATACCCGCGCTGCGTTGCTGCGCCTCGGTTTCTGATGGTTGAAACATACGGGATATGGTAGCCCGGCTCCAGGTTGATACGGCGATACGGGCGACGCGGAAGAACACTGTGTTAGGGGCGCTTAGGATGGAACGTTTACCCGATAATATCGCGAGACATCGGAGCGGCGAGTGATGGCGACAGACCGCAGCGACGGCGATAAACTAGGGATGGGTTCGTGAGTTGCGAGACAGCAACCACGCTCTGAGACGGCGCGTCGCATTTGAAAGTCGCACTCGCGGAAATGGCGCGCGTTCGAGGAGATCCTCGAGCATGCGTGATGTAGACGAGGATTCCAAGGACAAGCGAATGGAGGTACAGCGACCAGCTTGGAGCGGACACGCCAGATAGACCATCGAGTATAAGACTTGCTTCTGTACGCAAGCTTGGGTAGGTTTTTGCTGTCGTACACCTTGGAAAAGGTTTCCTGGGTGACGAGTCGGCCATGCCAGATTGTCTCTGCAAGTGAAGGAGAGGGCAGCTGGTCACGTGATTTGAAACGTTGATCGCACCTGCACGGGCGTCGTCCATTTTCTTTCGCATTTTTTTGCATTCAGTCCGTTAACAAGGGCCTGGTGCTCCGCTCCTCTTCGTGATTCAGGGAACGTTCTTCCGATCGTCGCACAGCCCGGATCCTTGTTGTACATACCACTCCTCTTGTCTCCAAAAAATGGTTTCGTTTCAGTACGTGATCTTCTCCAGCCATATCGATGACCCTAACCGTCCGTCGATCGTGCACACACCAGATGTCACGGTCAGCATCTCCCCTTTTCCTCTCCCTTTTCCTCTCGCGCTCACACCCCCCAAACCTGCGTCTCGACGCGCCATGATGGTCAACAGCCTGCAGCGACGTGGTCAAAAAGCCCAAGCTGGACCTACACCACGGCCGGTGCCACGCCGGGTTCGACTGCATCGATTGTTCCGTCACGTTCCGCACTCCCGCCGAATACAAGGCGCACACGTCGTGCGTCTCCGAGGCGGAAAAGTACCAAAAGAGCATGTATAAAGGGCCCAAGAACGTGCGTGCCCCTCCCTCATGTGTCCTTGCTACGTCTGACGTTGGACTAGGGCGGGGGAAACGGCGATGGTCACGCGGAGGCCAGTGGCGAGGTCTACGCCCAGGGAGGCCGTGGCGGGTCTCGCGGGCGGGGAAGAGGTCACGGGAGAGGCGGCTACCAAGGCCGTGGCGGGCACCAAGGCGGAGGACGACCACGCAATCAGGCGACGGGCGCCAACGACACGCTGCTCGGCACCCCCCAACGCATGTCCCCCATGACCGTCTCTACCGACGACACCCCCTCCAAAACCAAAACTAAAAACGCAACGGCCGATGCGTCTGCACCCGCACCTCTACCCGTCCCAGCCGATGGGCCTCCATCGTCGCCTACCAAAAACGAAGAGAACGGACCTGGTTCGTCCTCTGAACGACCCAAAAAGGAGAAGAAGCACAAGGACAAAAAGTCGAAACCGAAATCGAAAGAGTCGACCAGACAGGTCAAGGTGAACCGCATATATATGTACGAGCTTGTCGTCATACTGAAAGCACGTGGTCATGGATAGCCGGATGAGTCGGGTGTGGCCGAACCCATGCTTGCAGCTGCGCCAGTTGCTGAAAACCCCGCAAGTGTCACCGAGAAGAAGAAAAAGAAGAGAAAGGAAGTGGACGACGAGCTCACTCCCGCGGCAAAAGTGGTCATCGGGGAGCAGACGAGGAGCGGCCTCTCGAAGGAGAAAAAGAAAAGGAAGGAGGTGGAGGTGGAGGGCGAGCTGAACCCTGCATCAGAGCCATCGAAGGTAGATGTTGATGATCAGGCAAGAGGGGGCTACTCGACGAAAAAGAGGCAAAGAAAAGAGACGGAGAGTAAGCAGACCCCCATGGTAGAACCATCTCAAGTGGTGGTCGACAAACAGGTGAAGAGCGACGACTCGAAGGAAAGGAAGAAAAAGAAAAAGTCGAGGGGCGAGTCCCCCTCTGCAGCTGACTCGAGGGTGGACGTGGATGAGCAGACGGAGGGTAAGGATTCAAAGAAGAGGGAGAGTAAGAAGAAAGAAGGGAAAGAGGCGCTTGCTGGCGGCAAATCCAGAACTGAAGTCAGGCAAGGGGACGGGCCTGTCGACACGAAGGAAAAGAAGAAAAAGTTGAAGAGTAAGATCCTAGATACAGACGTGCCGAGCGCGGACGCAGAGACGCAGAGCGACAACAAGGAATCGAAGAGCGACGAGAAGAGAGAAAAGAGAAAACGTAAATCTGATGGCAAGGAAATGAAGGAACCTGATACGCCATCCGCGGAACCCACGACTACACCATTGCAGAAAGAGGATGCGGGTAAAAAGTCGAAGAAGCGAAAAAGAGAAGAGGAGGCTGTAGAGGGCAAGGGTGCTGAGGTGGCGAATGACAACAAAAAGACGAAAAGGAGCTCCAAGAAGGACGCGAACAGCGCACCTGCCACCACTAAAGCAAACGATTTCACGGCTTCGTCGAAGCCGTTGAGTGAAAAAAAGCGCAAGAGGGAAGAAAAAAGTATTACCAACGGTGACAATGATGTGCAGGTACCGGAGGGCGGAAAGGAGAAGAAAAAGCGGAAACGTGTCAAAGAGTAGAGGTATTCGGCACAAGACTTACGTACCCTAGATACTCTGGACTTGGTATTCAACTGTGCAACTTTGACGGCAGCAAGGCCGACGGTGAGCGTGTTCGTCACTCAACATGTAGCCGTTGGCAGGTCTGAACAGATAAACTGGGTGCGTGTAAAGTAGACCATGTCGAGCGCCTGGAGTAGGCACGCAGCAAGAGGAACGCGTAGAACCTACACTGGAACTATACGGAGTATTGTCAGCACGGAACCATACATTTCGGACTCACTAGGGGCAGAAGGGCATAGGTGCGCCGGATCAAGGCAGTTCTTCTCTGATGCCGAGGCAAGCAAGTATGAGCGACAGCAGGCTCCTCGGTCCTCGAGAGGCAAGGTGACCCCTGGTTTACTCTGTAGCTCTTTCCTATCCCTTGGAAGCGGGCACTCCAAATTGTGACTAGTGGTAACACTGGTAGGCAAGCACTGAGATGAAACAAACAGTGGGGTGCCACGTGGTTTCCTGATTAGGAGAGATCGATTGGTGTAGGGTCAGATTGTGGCAACGGTTTGAGCTGGTTGTCCCTTGTTCTCAACCCCCACGCGACATGCACGCAATCCAGGCTTGTGCTTGCCTCCATCCCGGTCGACCTACGCTCACCGCCTCTCTAGCAACAATATTGGGCCGTACGCGACTATCTGAGCCCTGTGCGGTGCCTCGTATCTGCACATCTGTGCGTGCTGCTGACCACATCGCGCAGGTGCTCAAGGAAAGCAAATTCAAGGAACACGGTCGGATAACACCTGGTACGTTTCGCGTGCTCCATCCGCAGCGCCGTGCGTCTCACATCGCTCTCACAGAAGAGTTCGTCGCCGCGGGCGATTTCCTGTCATACAAGTTCCCCGTCTGGACGTGGTGAGCCTCTCCGATTCCCTTGCTCCGCGATGCACTGAGCGCACGGCCAGGGAACGCGGCGACACGTCCAAAGCCCGCGACTACCTCCCCGCTGACAAACAATACCTCGTCACCCGCGGCGTGCCGTGCCTCCGCCGAGCGACCTCGCTCGCCTACACCGACGCCGACGAGGACGCCGAGCGTCTGCTCAACTTTGGCGACACGTCCGGCGGCGCGGCGGACGAGTGGGTCGAGACCCACGCAGGTCGGAAAGCGACCGTCGACTCGGCAGCGAACCCCGGCGAAATCGATGACATCCCCGATCTGGACGCGGAGGTCGAGCACGAGCTGTCGAGCGCGATCGGAAACGTATCGATCAGTTCGACGACGGGCGCGACGGCGAGCGAGACGCCCGATCTGGCCGATATCCCGGACATGGAAGAGGAGGATTTAGAGGGCGTAGACGAGGCGACCGCGGCGCCCAAGGCGGTCGCATCGGGCGCGGGGGGCGGTGGCGTCATCGATGCGAGGCGAGCACCCGCTTTCTTTGTTGCGACATGGTCGCAATGGATGCACGACCCGTGTTCTGATACCCTTTGAAACAGCCAGATCGAGGTCGCAAAAGGCAATCTGCTGCAAGTAAGAACGTACGACGTCATGATCACGTACGACAAGTACTACCAGACTCCGCGGATCTGGCTGATCGGTTACGATGAGGTGTGTGCTCCCCTCCCCCTTCCCCTTTGCTGGCTAACGCGCGTGTTGGACGACACATAGAATCGCACTCCTCTCACGCCATCTCAAATCTTCCAGGACGTCTCGGCCGACCATGCGCTCAAGACGGTCACCATCGAGGCGTTCCCACACTCGGCGACGCTCCAGGCTGCGTCCGTCCACCCATGCAAACACGCGAGCGTGATGAAGAAGGTGATCGAACGGATGAACGCCGGCGTCGTCGAGGAACAGCTCGCAGCGCGCAAGAAGGACGGAAAGGAGAGTGGCAAGGGGGAGGGAAAGAAGAAGTGGACGTTTGGACGCAAGTCGAACAAGGACGACAAGACCGCCGGTGCGAGTGCCGCCGCGGGGACGGGGGTAGCAGGGGCGGGGGCGACGGCGGGCGAGGACGACGAAGTCGAGGGCATGCGCGTCGATTTCTACCTCGTCGTCTTCCTCAAGTTCATCGCCTCGATCGTGCCAACCATCGAAGTTGATTCGACGACGGCGTTTTGAGTCTGGACTTGTAACTACCAGGTTCTTTTTCTGCATGATGTGTGCATACCCTCACCCATCTCGACACCCACCCTTCCTGCTACTTTTGTCTGTCTTCCTTTAGCTCAGCATCGATGTGCCTTGTTCGTCCATGCTGGTACATACATCAGTCGACAGTGTTTTTTTGTCGTGTACCATAGAGTGTAGAAGTCGTATGTACACCCTCATTTTTCCTGTACAAATTTACAAGGCTAATTCATCGTTTGTCACCCCGAGTACGCGTAAAGTACTGAGTGAATATCGTGACTCGAGACAAGCAAAAATTATGATCTGACCCTGGCTCGAACAGGAGACCTTCTGTGTGTTAGACAGATGCGATAACCAACTACGCCATCAGACCTTACAAATATGGTGAGAGCATATCACCTATGAGCCCATCATTAAGAGCCACAAAAAAGGAAATGCTCCCGACCCCAAGCAACTGCGTATCGTACATGTATCTGTAATAAAGATACTTTCTAGACTCTATGCCTCTCCAATCCGTTTGATCACCTTTCCTTTCACCACAATCCTTTGGTTCCTCTCCCAAAATTCACGCAGATGCTCTGCCAACTCTGCAGGGTCGTCCTGTTGCAAAAAAAAAAACATGTTCCGTTGTCAGTTGTTGCCACAGGCACCGTCCCTATCGTACGCCCACGTCCAGGCCAGAGAGAACGGATGCGCGTACCTCGTGCACGACATGCCCAACGTACGTCCCACCCCTTCCAGTCATCACCTTGAGCTGAAACTTGCCCTGCATGTGCCCAATCTCCAGCGTCGTGTCAAGGCGTTCCCGGCCGGCCAAGACTAACAGCCGTCCCGTGCGAACGGAGAGAAAGAGCGTCGATAGAGACTCGAACCATGCTAAAAAACGTCATCGCGTGGGCCCGGAAAGTGGTCGGGGTACAAAAATGCAGGTGCGACGTACAGTGCCAGTAGGGTGCCGTTGATCTGAGTGGGGTGCGCCATCGGAAAGCGTACCCTTTATTCGCCCGCGTGAGAGGTGCAAGAGTGGACTCTTGCGGGATGAGAATCGAGGGGACGGATACGCGCGCCGAAGCAGGGTTGTTGATGGTTCGTGTGGTCAGGCTAACATAGGGCTTGTATCAGATATAACCAGACTATCAGAAGGCATGGGAATGTTCCAGGGCACTTACTGCCATTCAATAGCCTCTTCTTCGCTGTGGAAACCCTCTGGACGCGAATCCAAAAGTGCGTGCATGTGTGGCAATGCATCGATCGCGGTGCCTTTCAGACACTATTGATGATCGAAACAAGCAGAAGATAAAATTTTACGTACCTTCTACTACATCGAGGACAGCAACTCCAGATATCACGTATCCGAGTTCCTGGAGTTTGGGACTAGCGCGAACGACAACCGAACCACCCATACTATGTCCGACGAGCTATTGAGGACAAGGCGCGTAAACACGGTCGTAAATGTGTGATAAATCAACCCAAAGTGGATCACCATAAGCGCTGGGGCTGTTCCCGCGTCCTTGAAGATCGTCTGAACGAGTGCGACCAAATCGCCCACCAATACGTCCATTGACAAATTCTCATCCGATTGGCCTTCCATTGGAACAGTCTTTCCTTTACGGTATGCCAATCAACATGAAATAAATGAGAGAAAAGAGGGAAAGAGAGAATACTCACCGTGCCGCCGTGCGTCAAACGCCAACACACCTACATCCTTCCCAGCCATCTCATCCAGTTCCTTGGCCAGAGATGCGAAGCTCAAAGCGGAGTACCCAGCGCCGTGATGCATGATCATGATGCCACTGCCTCGCATCGGGGTATGATACGCACGCACGACGAGGCCGCGGGTGGGGAGCTCCACCTGGAGGGCTTGAGTAAAGTATTGCCCATACGCGTCCGGACGAATTGGTGCATGCTCCGGGTTTGGAATCCTCGTAGGATGAGTCGCAAATATACTTGTGTAGGGGTGAGTTTCAAGATCGGAATACGAGAGGCGGTCATGCGTGGGGCTTACGAGGGGGGTGGCCCCATCTTGCCCAGAGACGGGAGTGAGCCAAGTGAATCTGTGACTTCATCTGTTTCGTCGTAGTCTTCGTCTCCGTCTGAATGTGGTAAATCGGGCAATCTAGCTATCCGCGCACTAATGGCGGAACGATACAACGACGACATGGCGGTCAGAGTAAAGGAGCACTGCCGCGTTTGGACGATCCCGGGGACCAAATAAACGTCATCACGTTAGTCCTTGATACTTACTTACTTGCCAGACCCTACATACATGAAGTTGCATGGCTCCTAGCAAATCTACTGATTCTATTACACTATGGACCTGCAGGACGGATTCATGGGTGGCCGAACCGTTCCAAATCTCCACGACCATTCACATCCGTCGACGTCAGTGAGGCCGACGCAGCATCATGGTTTGTTTTTCGCAACTATAGATGTTTTTCCTTTCGGACTAGATTCTGGACTGATTTGTTCCCGTAATTTGAGGTCCTGGATGGAGAAGTAGGTCATGCCAAGTACAGACGTTCTTCTCAGCAGTCGACCCTCTTTACATCCTCCAAGGTTGGCTTCCTTAGTCCCACTGTCAGAGCCATGTGAGTCGACAGCTCCGCGATCCAGGTGTTTCGGCTGACCTGATGGTCGCTGCCACACGTGACGGACTGTTCCTCGAGGCGGCGTTGGCACCAACAGTAACCTTGTCCCTGCAGATACCGGATCGACCATATCGCACGCTGTTCAAGGTTATTGAGGCCGATTTTAGTACCCAGTACGCCACGCGGGCATTCAGAGTTTCCCTAGGTTTTGCGATGCCATCTCGCTGGGTTCGAAGACGACGACGCATTATTAACGGGCCTCCGCACTCATGTATCGCTTTCGGACTACTACAAGCCGTTCGTAGACAAACTTAGTATGAAACCATGCGAAAAGAGGACCTTGTTACCCCTGGCTTTCTGTAGTTCCTCGCCTCATCTAGCGCTCGGCTGGAACGACCGCAAAGGTTCTACTCAAGTACAGTCATAATCCGAGGGTACGCCTTCCGTATTTCATATTGTTTATCCAAACGGCGAAGGTCGAATCGCTGCGGCAGTATATTGTGGGTATGAAGGAGATTGGACGTACACCAGGTCAAGTAGTGCGAAGAATCCCTGTTTATTCAGCATTGGATGCATCACCTCGCAGATATTTCGGATGGAAATTCGAAGCAGAGTATTGCCCTTTGTTGTATGTGTTCCCTCTTAACCCCCGATCACACGTGCTCGTGTCTTCTGTCGTACCGTGCTGTACTTTGGGCTGTGACCATGATTGTTCGTGGATCCCATTCGTTACATTGACGAACAGCGGGACATCCTCATATCCTGCGTCCAAGATGACGCGCTAGAAGATTGACCACGTTCGAGAATGTTTGCAGACATGCTGGGAATCGCTGCGTACGTATGTCGTTTCTGAAAATTATTTCAGGAGCAGTTTATACCGAACCGGAGCGTGCAGCAGAATTGCATAATGTCGATCCTCTATTTTCCGTCGAAGGATGGGCCCATTGGGTATGGCCAAATGCGAATGCACTCTTTACGATACACAGTGACCAATTTGGCGTCGTAGTTCCGAGGACGCATATCTGCCTCCTCGCCTCTGTCATATCGCGCTGACTCGAGTCTCACCCAGATATGGTCCATTCTGGGACCGAATACTCTCATCCCTTATACGAGATACGTCCTTTTCACGGGGTGAAGTATTTGTCCTCCTAAGCGACAATGTCACCGAGTTCTTGGATGCCTCAAGACGGTAGCTATGAAAATGTTCTCCAAGCGATTAGTGTTCCACCTCGGGGCCTGCAACATTTGTCGTGTGTACTGAAATAGTGGGAAGTGGAGACGGAAGAGTAGTACGAGCCAATCCTGACAACCACAGGTGTCTTGTGGCAGTACCGAATCGGTGGTGTGGTGTCCGTCGTCGGATCCCAAGCCCGGGAGTAAGATCCCAACCTTCACTGCCGCAGGAAGGAAATCGTCAGTGTTGTTAACTGTACTCGTACGAATTTACTATTGATGACTGGCTTTGTTTTTGGGGTCAGGGTGAAGATCAACTTACCTCACACGCGGATAAGCTTGCTGGAGGCTGTCAAGGCCATCAACTTGGAAAACGCGATCCGAATTTACGACCGTACTGGGCGATCTCACGCTGCCACTTACCATGGGCCTCTTCGTTGAGCTGACAGGGTTTGTTGGTGTGTTGACGTTTCAAGACGGACGAGGCCACCATCATTCAACAAACGGGCTGATTGTAGGGCAGGGTTGAACGTACCCTGGTGCGGCAAGGGTTGTTGGTGCTCTACCCGGAACAAGGTTCAGGCAGAATTTCAGGTTTAACCGATTGTATGGATATAATATTAAGCTCGAGGTTGCGTTCAGTACAGACCACGGGAAATCTGAATGAGCCTCAACAGACACTTCACTGAGAGTAAACTGTTTCCGCGTCATTGACTTCCCAAACATCGACATTCGAGTTGCCATCCACGTCCAAGTATTACGTAAGTCATATGGTGGCACTCCAGCGGCGCACCGAATAATTACGAAGAGAGGCCTCGATATGTGTCAAATCCCATCAGCGTTTTGCAAGTCACATGAGCATGACTATGACATAAGCTTCCAACGCTAAGCCTTCCAGGCTCCACTTCGGGTTTTACACGCTCAGCGGGGCTGAACAAGGCTTCCTTTTCGGACTAGCCTTTCGCCAAGTCGAATTGCGCAACTTCAAGGAGCATACGCGGCTGCGTCCAGTGGCCCGGTCTATAAGCGTATTTTGGCCAAACCGACTGGCACCCAATTTGACACCGGTCGAGGTTCCAAACGTACAGACAGCAACACCATCCCTGTGCGTAGTCCTCGTCATAGGCTGCTTGGGTCACCGGCAAATGTGTGTGTTTATTCTGTTTGGCTGAAGTTTGATTCTCAGAAATCTGGAGTGCTAGGCACTGCCGGCAGGGGCATGCAGCGTTCCACGTAACTTGGCGTAAAAGCGATTGGAATTCCAACCCAAATCCGGTCCTAGGGCGGCGGCCTGTGACGGTCTTGGATCGCTGAAAAGCCCGTCGAACCCAGGTATTCTTCCTGACGGTAAATCCTCTTTGTGTCCCCTCCAAGGTTGGCCTCTCCAGCCCGTGCTCAGAGCCCATGTGAACTGACGCACCCCGTGATCTAGATATTTTCACTACTTTAACTTGATGGTCGTTGCTACGAGTATTGTCCCTCGGGGCGGCGTCGCCAATGCCACGGGAACGCCTCTGCAGACATCCAGTCTGCCAGAACGCACAAATCGCACGCTGCTCAAAATCATCAGGACTAATTTTAGTACTCAATATGCGACGCAGGCTCCCAGTCTCTCCGGGTTTCGCGACGCTATCTCGGCCCACGGTGGTACCGAAGACGACGCTACATTATTAGCCGATTTTCGAGCTCATGTCCCGCTCTCGAATTACAATTGCTACAAGCCATTCATAGACAGGTTCGACAACGAACAGATCAAGAAGGAAGACATCGAGAACCTCCTTGCTCCCGGCCTTCCCGAGTACCTCGTGTCATCTAGCGCTACAACTGGAACGACCCCCAAGGTGGTACCAAAGTACAGTCATGAACCAGGATCAATGCTTGCGCGGTTCCCATTCGTAGAGTCTAATAACGGAAGCCTAGTCGCTGCGGTAGTGTACTGTGGGTGCATGGGTATGAAGGACATAGAGGGTGCATCAGGTCTGGTGGTGCAAAGAATCCCTGTTTTTTCAATAACGGGTGCATTGGTTCGCAAATGCTTTGGATGGCAATCCGATGACGACCAGAGGAGGTTGTCCCTCTCTAGTACGTGGATTTCTCTGCATCCTTGGTAATCACATGTTCACGTCTCCCGTTCAGTCCCATACTATGCTGTCCCATGGGCTGCGACCACCCTCATTCACCTACCATCCTTCTTGACGATCCATGGCCTCTTTTTCCTCACACACAAGGATATTGGGCATTTCTATGTGCCGTTTGCGCCACTGTTCCTTGACCTCATTTATCATATCGACGCACAGTGGGATACACTCCTATCCTGTATAAGAGATGGCATCCTACCTAATCTAGAAGGTATTGGTGACGTCCGAGAATACTTGCAGGCAAGTCGACGTTGAATGCGGCTGCGCCTCGTTTCTGAGGATCCGGACAGGCACAATTCCGCGCTGATCCACACCGTGCAGCGGAATTGGGTGACATCGGTCCTCCGTTCTCTGTCGAAGGATGGGCCCACCGCGTCTGGCCACAGACGACCATGCTCTTGACGATATGCAGTGGCCAATTTGGTACCGTGCTTCCGAAGGTGTGTGCTTGCGTTCTCTCTCTCGTCCGTGTTGTTCACACTACACTGCACCACACAAGGTGAAGTCCATTCTGGGCCCGGCTATATCTGTCCGTTGCACGAGGTATGCCTCCACAGAAGCTACAATCGGTTTTTCACATGACTCGAATAACACGGACGAATTCGCACTTCTGGGTGACGAGGTCATCGAGTTCTTGGACATCTCTCGGGGCGACGGTAATGAAAATATTCGTCAAGCGGTCAGTATTTTTTGGTTACCTTGGGACTCGGGAATACTCACCAATCGTATGCCGACGCAGTGGGAGGTGGAGGTGGGGAGGCAGTACGAGCCAATCCTGACGACCAGAGACGGCTTGTGGCGGTACCAAATCGGGGATGTTGTGTCTATCGTCGGGTTCAAACCCGAGAGCAAGATCCCAATCTTCACAATTGCGGGAAGGAAATCGTCTGTCACATTCACCATACTCAGCCGGACTTGCCGTTGACGATTGGCTTCTTTTTTGGGGGGAGACAGATTAAAGATCAGCTTACCGCACGCACAGATCAGAGATTTCGGCTTATTAGAGGCCATCAGGGCCCTCAATTCGGAAGACACGATCCGAGTGCAGGAGTTTACGACCCTGCTGGACGATCGTGCGTTGCCGCCCACAGTGGGCTTCTTCGTCGAGCTGACAGGATCTGTCGGTGCGTCGACGGCCCAGGGCGGGCGGGGCCACCGCTTTAACTAACGATTTGACTGTACGACAGGGCCGAACGCGCACTTGGCGCCGCAAAGGTTGTTTGATGCACTCGTTGCTACTGACGTCGGGCATCAGCGCGCGCTCCAGCTCGGGCAGATTCGGCTCCCCACGATCCGTATCGTGAAATCGGGCACCTTTGCGGCGTTTCGTGATTGGAGGCGTCAGGTGGCGAAGACGAATTCTGGTCAAATCAAAGTGCCACTAGTGTTGGTGAATCCCGCTGCACAAGAATGGATGTCGGGGAGGGTTGTACAAGAGTTGTGATTACGTTGTGGTCTGACCTTGTAGGATTGTTTCGAAGATATGAACCGAGTATGAACGACTTTGTAGTGTACATACACTGTAGGTACCTCGTCCTCGTCGCGGCAATAAACCGTTCGTACCATGTATTACCCTAGCAATCCACGCCAAGTAACCCTACCGAATCACGATACGCTTCGGCAGTTGGTCTGCAAGGGTCTTTGGGAAGGTGATCCTCAGGATTCCGTTCTCCATCCTGGCTTCAAGACCTTCAGGGTGTACGTCACGTGCAGCATGAGCATCCCGACGTTGTCGTCGAGAAAGTATAGGTTGTTGGTAGCTTACTTGATCCCGATTGGAAGCTGCAAGGTGCGAAAGAACCTGCGGAGCGGCGCTCGCGATTGGTATAGTTCCCCTCCGGAGAGAGCATTCAGTAATCCCCCGTCAAGAAAGAATGGCAGATCGCCTTGGGCGGCAGGATATAGCCTGCTTGACCTCTACCGCGGGTGGGGTAACGGCACTGAGCACTGGGGGTGTCTTTACAGAGACGGTCAGATTCGGTGACGGGGTCGTAGAAGAAGATAGAAGACATTGTAAAGCGCAAACGTTGAAATAAAAAAAGGGGGGTTGAAACCGATGTGGATGTCCTTCGTCTTTTCTTTTCTTTTCTTTTTCGTTTTTAAGGAACGAAAGAAAGAAAAGGTAGGGAGACGGGTTCTAGATGATGGTCCCCTCTTATAATAAACTATTTCTTTCACCTGCAAGACGCCAGAGCAATGAAGAATTCAGTATACGTATCTGCGTGGTCCGCCCAGAAAACAATTGGCTGTTCAGTAACACTCTACATGGAAGGTGATAGGGACATCGCCCAATGGGCAGTGTTGGCGGGGGTCAGGCAAAAAAGCCCAGAGAGCTTTCTTCATGCAGAGTGCCATGAGGATCAGAGCTCACCGCGCGTCTGAACCCTTGGGGTAGTGAGGCTGCTGTCCCAGAAGCCATGGGGTGTCGGGGACAGGGAGGAAAGCAGCTGGGCAGCTGGCTGAAACGGAGAAGAGTAAGGTCGTGTAGGTGGGCTACCATAGCAGTCGGGGACTCAGGGCGAGTACAAAGGCGCAGAGAGGACAGCCCTCCGAGAGGCTGGTGGCTTAGAGGTGTGGAAAAGGCAGGTGGGGAGCAGAGAGGGGGCTTCTTTATCAGCAGGCAGGACTGGAAGGGACGGAGCCCCGTGCGACTTTAGGACGAGCATGACCTCAGGGTGCCGGCGAGGGCGAAGGTAGCTGCCACCGAGTCCTGTCTCTCCGTGGGCAGTAAGTCGGAAATTGACATCTACTTGGGAATTTGCAGGCTTGAGAAAACCCACTTTTGGGGTTCGACGATAAAAGCGCCCGTGACGAATGGTATCCCAGTACTTGTCTATCGAGACATTGCCCTCGCTGTTAGTCTGGCTCGAAAATAACTTGATTTATTGACGCTGATATTTCTTACAGGAGCTTCTTTATTTCCTGAACGTTCAGCCTGGACCCACAATAACCAGGAGGTAGGGAGGTCACGGTGCAGGGGTGGAGCTCGCCAATTGGATGGAATGGAGTTAAAGTCCGAACAAAACAAGTACTCATGAACTCGATCGAGTACTAACAAAATCATGCTAACTTGATGAATAATTGAAGATATACTAAACAACGATCTATATAACTACAACATGCACCGAAACTCTCGCTCTCGATGTCACGATAAATTCTCGGCTACGTAGTCGCAATAGAAGCACACAAAGGTAACAGTGAAGTCTACTGAATGGTGATGCGCGTGGGCAACAGATCGGGCAAAGTCTTGGGAAACGTGATCGTCAGGACGCCGTTCTCCATCTTAGCCTTGACGTCCTCGGGCTGCGTGCGGCACATCATATGAGCATCCCACCGTCGAGAAACATCGAACGTTGAATGTTTACCTTGGTCCCAACCGGAAGTCGCAGCGTCCGAGAAAATTGGCCAGAGTGGCGCTCGCGAACAGCATACGCACTCTGTTCCGGACGTCGCTGAGAGTCAGGGCCGGACGCCTCCGCAGGCGAGCTGTCACCAGAAACCGTCAGACGGTTTTGGTGGATCTCGATGGCGACATTGTCAGATGTCAAGCCGGGGAGCTCGAACGCCGCTGTCACCGTATTCGCATCCTTGGATTCGTGAATGTTCACTCTGGGAGAGAGAATGGGTTCAGTTTTTCCCAACTAAGAAAAGGCGACAATAGATCACCTCGGACGGTACACGTCTTGGTGTCGGGCTGCAGCTTGACTGGTCCTTGTCGAGAGAGCTCGGGGACAGGATCGAGTTGCGAGAGCACCCCCGAAGAGACGATCCAACTCGGTAACGGGGTCGTAGTAGAGGAAAATAGACGACATTGTGGAGTGTATGGACGTTGAGGTGATGGGCCTGATGTGAATATCGTTTGACGAGGTATAGGAAAGATATATTGTGGGGAAGACAAGCTCTGGATGCTCACCTTTTATAATCCAGCAATTTCATCTGCGATGTTCTAGAGTGATGGAGAACACATGATGCATGTGTGCGCCAGGATGGTCCATCACTTTCTAGCAACTACGGTAAGCTTCGAGATTATTCGAACGTGCGGTCAGCCCCATTTTGGAAGGCAAGCGCTGTTGATGTCTATTTGGGAATTTACAGGATTGGAGAGACCTGACGCGCAACAGGCGGTCACGGAGTCTTACTTAGTTCTCGTGGCACACATTCTTACGGTTTTGTCAGTCACGGTCCCGGGGTCTTCCACCGGAACTGAGCCCAAGGCGTACGGAGACAGTAAACGTACTGGATTGTAACCCGACGGATCACTGCCAATACCTCATCAAGCGCGACCATGGCAGCTACTGGCGGCGTCGTCTTCCGCCTATCTCACTCATTCCGATCCCCGTTTGACGGCGACCATTTACACCGTAAAGATGTGTCACAGGGAAACAAGATCGCTATGCATCCAATTGCATCCGACCTTACAGCCTAGGCGCATATATTATTACGCTCGCCCATAAATATTAGGTGGTGGACGACTGTACATCTGCTGCCAGGGTGATGTCAGTAAACAAAAACCTATACCTAACAATCGAACTCGCGATCGGCGTAGGCTTGTTTTCCAGGATAGCCTCAACCTTGTCAAGAATCTCGGGCGTCAGCTTGGGGATCACGTATTCCCTCAGCTAGATATCCACTGCACTCACCCAGCCTTTCTCGATCACGTAGTTAAACGCACGAATGATCTCTTCCATGGGTGCTATGCGACATCAGCACCCGCGTCCATTGAAAAGACCACACACTAACTAGTGTAATCGGGGCGATGGGCGAAGAGGACATCCACGTAGTCGAGGCCCAAACGTTTAAGGGATCCTTGCGTACCTTCGATAACGCTGAGACGGGTGAGCGATTCAAAGTAGGATGGCGTTAAAATGAGAGTAAACGGACTGTTTTTTTAGAGAGGCCCGTGTCATTGGGACCAGCACGCGTGCCAAAGAAGAGCTTGGTTGTGATGGTCAGATCGCTTCGGTGGTAGCCAAGCTCTATGATCACGCCTCCCCTGGAGAGGTTAGTGGGCAACGCGCGCAGTGACGAGTGGACTTGAGCGATCACGGGCATCTCGATCTCCGAACGACCCTTGGCGTAGTCCTCTGCGGTACCAAAACATGTTAATGCCGTTCTCATAGGCAACTTTGATGATGTCCTTGGACGTGTCATGTCAGCACCCGTTCATGACGCTCGCGGTTCGCAGTCTCAAATGGTCGTCACCTTGACTGGATCGCCAAGGAAGCAGAGTCAACCCTGCAACATGAAGGATGTCGAAGAGAGGCCATTATTTGACGTTTGTTAACGACATCGACCCACATCCACCGAGCAAGAAGAGCGGCACGCGCAAGCCGCTTGGGCCGAAGCGCCGGAATGGCATACCTTAGGGTCGAGTTCGTACGTGGCAGCAGACATGGAGATGGAAGTGATTGGGGCCGATAGCAGCGCTGAGGTGCATCAGCAATAAGTCACCGTCACTGTGGCGACTGTACGGACTGTCAACAGACGCGACAGACCGACAGTCGTCACAGTAAAGTGACTGGGAAAAGACATGTCACTTATGTACACATACCGCACCTCCTGTATACAGTCCGTGCAAAGACCCAAAAGTTCACTCACAGTCACACACAGTGAGGACAAAAATCAGTCAATTCAGACATGACAGCACGGAACAGGATAAAACGATAACACAGGGCCTGATATCTATAATCTAAGCGCTTGATCCAGCCCCTTTCTAGTTAGATCGCATCTAATGAATCATGCCATTTCGACCACCCACGCTATCCAATCATGATGAGCGATAAGATATCAATATAATCCTATGGCTCACCTTCACCACCCCACTCGGCCTTGCCATTTCACCCCCTCACACTGTCCAATCAATCAGCAATCAAATCCTATGTATCCGAGCATGAAATGGCTCACCATTATCTATTGAAGTTCTGGATGTTCCAGACCTTATCTGAGAGATTCCGGACTTATTCTGGACTGGTTCCAGACTAATCAAATATGTCAGGAAGCACCGGATTGACTAGGTCTGAGTTGACCAACAAGTCTAGTACTAGATTAGTCCAAGTACATGACTGACTAATAC
>JBBPLV010000338.1:0-12506 GCA_038089975.1 Boletellus ananiceps | reverse complement strand
ATGAATGCGTTTCTGTTCGAGATATGCGGACTCGCAGCTGGCAGGTTGTATGACCGTGGTTATTTGTGGGTCTTATGTTGCAGATCACCGTCCCCGTTTCGACCCGTTTGCGTCCAGTTATCACCTCCTCTACGGGGCATCGCTGCTGCAGGCCTTCTCCCTTTTTATGCTTTCCCTTGCGCATCCAGACAATTATTATCAGGTGCCCATGCATCTCGTGCACACGCCCTGCCACACAATATTGACAAGGACACCAAGGTCTTTCTTGCTCAGGGTATCGGATCTGGCTGTGCCGCGGGACTGCTGTATATCCCCTCCATTGCGATCGTGTCCCAGTACTTCAACAGGCACCGCGAACAAGTTATGACGTTCGTCTCCTCCGGCGCTTACCTCGGCGCAGTGGTGCACCCCATCATGTTGAACAATACAATCAACGGACAACTCGGTTTTGCAAACGGCGTTCGCGCCAGCGCCGGACTCGTCTCTGGGCTCTTGTTAATCGCCTGTCTATTGATGAGGTCGAGAATAACTCCTTCCGAATCTCACGCTGACTTTCTCGTCGCCGCCAGAAAATGTGGGCGGGACAGCGCGTTCATCTTTGGATGTCTTGGGTACGTCGCGTTTCATGCCCTCACCAACGAACACCGCAATCCATTTGACTCGGAACATGTAGCCTCTCCCTCTTTGTCCTAGGGTTTTATTATCCCTTGTTTTATCTTCAACTCGACGCCGTGAGACATGGTTTAGGAAACACTTTTTCCTTTTACTCAGTTGCGTCACTTGTTTTCGTCTTTGCCCACGCCGAGTAATCTAAGTCGGCCGATGGGAAAACGAACAGCTTGTGATCATGAATACATCGAGTTTCATCGGCCAACTCAGTGCGACCGTCCTTGTCAGGTACCTCTCCGTCTCCACCGCGGTCATCATTGCCACATTTTGCTGTGGTGTCACCCTCTTTGGGATGATCGGCATACATACGGTGGTCGGCGTCGTTGTTTTCGGCATCTTGTACGGCTATTTCTCCGGAATATGTACGTTCCCCCAACTTGTTTTGACCCGGATTCACGGGTCGGCATTTTCCCCATATCTGTCGCTCAACTATACTTGCGTGCAGTTTTGGCCGTATTTCCGCCCGTGATGGCGTTGCTCTCCCCCGATCTCTCCGAGCTAGGGTAAGTAGCATCCAGATCGTCCGCTTCGCCTCCCTCGTACGGATCGCTGGCCACTCACGTGTTCTGCGCTTGTGACAGGGTCCGCATGGGCATCGGCTGTGCCGCGATGGGTGCGTCCTGCATCCCCTTGACGTCCCTTTTTTTTTTCTTCATGGACGCGCACGTTCGTACTCCGGCTGACCGCTCGGTTTGTTTTAGCGATGGGTAGCCTCGTCGGTAAGATTGAATTCCCCACCGCCCTTTTTTCTTTCCCCCTTGTCACACATGCGTTTCCCCATCTGACGACCGACTTTTTCGTTCTCTTCTCCGCCGCACGGCTAGGTCCACCGATATCCGGCGCCTTTCTCACCCCCGCATATATCTGGTGGCGGGCCGCCGTCTTCAACGGGGTACGTCGTCCACCTCACCTGATCATCTCTGCGTGTGTGCGTGCATGCGTTCGTGTACATGCGTGTGTGGAGGGCGGGCCGGATGGGGTGGTGTCCCCCCGTTCCCGTTGATCGTCGCCGGTTCCGTCTCACGTTCATTCATTCATTCATTCATTTTTTGGTTGCCCTGAACAGATCGTGTGCGTCGCCGGGTGTTCCATGTTTGCCGTCATGCACCGCATCCTCGTTCGGCGGTCTATGAAAGCGGCGTCTGTCTCCTCTCCATCGGCAGCGGTGTCCGCATCACCGTCGGACCCGGCGCACCAGATCTAGCGCGCCCCCACGCTCCTACGGAGGACCCCCTTCCCCGCTCCGTCTCGCTGATCACTACTCGTGCACCCGGCGCCACCAAATCCCAACCCATAGACTTCAGATATCGAACATATCACCAGCACGCCGTCCACGTACTTACCTCCAAACATAAATCCTCGACCGAGTGTTCAAACAGATAACTGTAGGCTCGCACATTGCATAGAACACGCTACTTAGAAACGCTTCGTATGGTACCACTGTTTACCCTTAGGGTATAGGAAGTCCACTCATCTACATCGAGTTCATTGCCATAAATGAAGAGGCTACTACACAGGATACAAGCAGCATTTCAAGGAAAACGTGCGGTGAGAGTGCAAACTGACCAGCGTAGGCCAAGCAAAAGACAGTTCAACTACCCCTGCTCTAGGCATACAGATCGTCCTCTTGTGAGTCGTCCTGGAAGCCAGTGTTGCCAGCTGGCGCAGACGTCGACCCAGAAGGGCCGGAACCCTCAGGGAACCTAAAGTTGTTCCCGAAACCACGCGATTGCTGAAGGTTCTGTAAAAGCTCGCACTGAGTGCCCATACGAGGAAATGAAAACCGAATTCATACCTGAGCAAACATCTCATACCGCCTGATGTCCTGATCGGACACGGATCGTCTCGCGTACTTCATCGCCTCCTCAAAGTGTTCTCTGGTGATTTGCGGCACAGGATCCTCCTCCTCATCTTCGTCCATTTCGGCGTCGGCATCATCCCCAGCAGCTTCCGCCTTCTCACGCTTCTCTCTTTGCCGCCTGATGTCAGCTTCGATACTCTCCCGAATAGCAAGCTTGGCAGCACGTTGACAGATTTCTGTAAGATCGGCACCAGAGTAGCCATGCGTTGTTTTGGCAAGGAATGTGAGATCAACCTCGGGCGCCACGGGGGACTTCTTGAGCTGAGCTTTGAGGATGGATATGCGCGATGGTTCGTCGGGAAGTGGAATATAGATCAGCTGGTCCAATCGCCCAGGACGCAACAGTGCCGGATCGATTTGATCGGGACGGTTGGTCGCACCAATAATGAACACGTTTTTCTTCGTGTTCATGCCGTCCATTTCGGTAAGGATCTGGTTCAACACACGATCGCCAGCACCCCCTCCGTCGCCCACCGAGCCTCCACGGGCTTTTGCAATAGAATCAAGTTCGTCGAAGAACATGACACAAGGTGCGGCGGCACGAGCCTTGTCGAAAACATCACGAACATTGGCTTCGGATTCACCGAACCACATGGTGAGCAGTTCAGGACCCTTGATACTGATGAAGTTGGCATTGCATTCATTGGCAATGGCTTTGGCGAGCAGTGTTTTACCAGTTCCTGGCGGTCCGTAGAAGAGGACACCTTTTGACGGCGCCATACCATATTTGAGGAACTTCTCGGGATGGTCCACAGGATACTGTACTGTCTCCTGGAGTTCGAGCTTGACTTTGTCGAGACCACCAACGTCGTCCCACGTGACAGTCGGCACCTCGACAACCGTTTCTCTGAGTGCCGAGGGGTTGGAGGTGCCCAGAGCAAACCGGAAGTTCTCCATGGTGACACCAAGTGAGTCGAGGACCTCGGCATCGATAGTGTCCTCGTCGAGATCAATCAGATCCATCTTTTCTCGGATCTGTTGCATGGCGGCTTCGGAGCAAAGTGAAGCAATATCTGAACCAACATAACCGTGTGTATCAGCTGCGATCTGCGTGCACAAACACGTTTAGAATTTTGGAATAGGTTACGATGGAGCTGGCATATATCCTCACCTGCTCCAAGTCGACGTCATCAGCCAGTTTCATATTCTTGGTGTGGATACGAAGAATCTCCAGACGTCCTGTTGGGTCAGGAATGCCAATATCGACTTCACGGTCGAAGCGACCGAAGCGACGAAGCGCTGGGTCAATGGAGTTTGGCCGGTTGGTAGCGGCCATAACAACGACGTTTGACCGTGCTTTCAGGCCGTCCATAAGAGTAAGAAGTTGGGATACGACACGACGCTCGACTTCTCCATTCGTCTACAAACAAAATGAGCACATGAGTAAAACAGGCGCTCGTTTCGACATACCTTTTCACGCTTAGGGGCAATAGAGTCGATTTCATCAATGAAGATAATAGAAGGGGAGTTCTTCTCCGCCTCTTCGAAAGCCTTGCGCAAATTACTCTCACTTTCACCAGCCATCTTGCTCATGATCTCCGGACCATTGATCAAGAAGAAAAACGCGCCCGTCTCGTTAGCTACCGCACGGGCCATGAGGGTTTTACCAGTTCCAGGAGGGCCGTACATGAGAATGCCCCGTGGTGGCTTGATACCAATCGACTTGAAGAGCTGAGGATGACGAAGGGGTAATTCAACGAGTTCACGGATTTGCGCCATCTGTTTACGACAACCGCCGATATCGTCGTACCCAACATCGTTGAGGTTTGCTTCTTCGTCCTCGCGCTTGACTGGATCGCCCTCTAAATGACGTGTCAAGACGCATACTGCAACGAAAACTCAACACACACACCTGTGTGGATGACAGTATCCTGAGCCACGATACAATACTCGGCAGGATCGGTTTCAATGACTTTGAATTCAACTGTTCTCATACCTCCTCGTACGAGGAAAGTATCACCCTTGCGGACGGGGCGGTAAGCTGCCACAGTGTGAGCCAATGATCCAACAGACACCATTCCAAAAAGAACACACCCTCGAGGAAGTAAGGCTTCAGGTAAACCTCAAACAGGTTGCCGCTCAGACCTTCCACGGAGTCGTCAAAGGGGAGGACGTGTATCCGCTTTCCATACTTGATGTCGAGACATTGGTGAACATTAACGAGGTCACCCAGCTTCACGCGCAGATTGTTTCGTGCCACCTTGTTCAACTGGATACGCCCTTCCTCGACATCATCCGAGGTCAGGCAGATGAGGACGGTATCACGACGTTTCTTCCCCCTGTGGGGTGTATGAAACGGTCAGGAGCCCGAGACAAAGAGAAGTGGATGGGGCATATATACCTTATGATGATAGTGTCGCCCCGGAATAGCGAGAGGAGCTCCATCGTTGCGGGGTTTAGGGTCGCGACTGGGACCGCGTTCGAACAAGATCACGTACTGTAAGGACGAGGTACTCACCAGAGTTATCGTCCGCAGTCGCCTCGTCTACAATAAGACGATTTGGACTGCAGAGCACGTCAGATCGGCAAGGATATGGAAGTCAAGGGTATACATACGACTTCTTTGGGCGGAGGATGGCCGTCGAGACGTCATTTGGGCCAGGTTGTGGTGGTGCGCCGCTAGGATCAGCCATTGTGATTGAACGTAGGACGAGTGGTGGTGGTTTACAAGAAAGAAGTCGCTGAGGCTGATGTGGAAGAGGACGCGCGTCCTTGTCAATGAGACTTCTCATTGGCGAACACCGGCCATAAATACGGGCACGTGTCCCGTGATTACCTAATCTTTCCATTACCATCTAGTAGCCTCTAGTCGACTAGTCAGTACCGGCCACGTAGCGCACCCTACCGCCCACTCCCAGCTCTCCCGTGTCCCTCTCGCACTTCTGTTCCCGTCACGTTCTTGAGCGCCCCCCATGCTTCGTCGCCAGGATCGCACTTTTTCAGAGAACCATAGTCGTACCACACGATCACCCCTTCAGAGTCTGCTACAATTGCCTGCTGAGCATACGAATAGGCCGCTGCGGTCAGCGTAAACTGAGTGCGACTCGACGACACAATTGCCTTGTGCCCGATAAGCAGCTGTATGTACGCGTCGTTTCCAGGTGTCAGAAAGAAGATGGATACTTATACGTACAGTGTCCGGGAAGGTGACCGGTCGCCTATAGTTCACGCTGATGGACTTGAGGATGAGAGACACACCTTGCCCCGCGACCATCGCTTGCGCACGCTCCTGGCCACCCCATAGGTTTCCCAGCTCCATGACCCACTTTATTCGACCCTGGGCACTGTGGGTTTAGGATTCTGGTCCCTCGGGTCTGGACGACAACTTACCGATTCAAAGAATCGTACTCAAGGCAGTGGTTGAGTGAACACCACCTGCCGACGAGCAAAAGTCAGACTTACAATAATGGACGTTGTTCACATGTCTGTCAAACGTTCAGAAATGTAGTAACAGGAAACGGAGAACGATTATACCGGAATGCATCATGGTATCCCCAAACGATGCTCTGCTCCCACAGGGAGCTTGCACTGTACCCGAGCGAGGTTAGCTTGGCGCGTGCCTGGACGGCAGGGTCAGGCTGCTCAGTCTGTGAAGCAGTAGTACCGCTGCTGAGGTGAGGGAAAAGGACTGGAGGAGGTTCCTCGGTTGCCTGCAGCTCTACGGGGAGTTCATCTGGAGATGCGGGGCCGGTGGACCCGTGGGGAATGTGGAATGGAGACGAGGGGTCACGAAAGGCATCCTGAAGGGACTGTCGGATGATTGATGTGAAGGCTCTCCGATGCTATGGGTCTGATTGGCCTACCTTGATGGAGGATTCACTCAAGAGTCTGTTGGTGTGAAGTGGTCGGCTTACTAGAAGGCGAGCGAACCCGACATGGAAAGTAGGAAACATGGCGTGAAGTATTAGCGTAAACTACAAATTAGTCCCTAGCTGCAGAAAAGAGCGAGCTCACGGCTCCCGCGATACAAGAGCCCTATCACGTTTACAAACATAGCACGCGGAACATCGAGTCCAATTGAGCATCAGTGTCCTTAGCGCCGCACTCTGACAATAGTATGGCAAGACGTTAGCTCAAGTTTGGCTCCAGAGCCTGCGCATGCTCTCAATCTCGGTACATAGCAATCAGGGTCACTCGGAGCGCCAATTTAGCACGTCTGCGTTCCGCGTCGTCAAGTCGATAACCGGCCACCTGACTCTAGCACTTGCTGTGTCCTTAGTCAGTTTGATTCCAATTCCAGGTCTTCCATCTCTGCTATCTGCCTATTTATCTCCAGGCTGAGGTACCGCGTCGAGTCTAGTCGCGCTCGATATCTTCGAAGGTTGAGTACGAGACGTTGTCCAATGACTGTCAACAGTGGGTATGTTATCCTGCAACGTTTCCATCAGAAACTCCAACAGAGCGGGATTGCACGCCACTGATTACTCACAATTTCGGGATAAAATCCCTCGGGTCCTTTGTTGATGTATCGTTAGCCTATAACGTCCCACGAGGCACCGTGGAGTACGATGTGATCCTTACCCGGTTGAATGTGATCCTAGTCGCCGTCGTGAGTAATGAAAACTGCGAACCAGAGTTAAAATGACGTACCAACATAGCATGAAAAGAAGGTCGCTGAACAAGGTCGCCTATGTACTCATCAGAGCTGACACCAAGGAGAATCTCTGGGAATTCTCACCAGATAAAACAAAAGGGCTGTAAGAGCCGTCAGAAGGGTATGAATGTATGGATTGCAATGCGCTCACCATCCCGCGCGAGCAGACGAACTAATGGCGGCTGAGAGGTACCCCTGCATTCCCTGGCGGACCAATAGAGACTAAAGCAAACAGAAGCCAACATAGCACCATCAAGAGTTAGTCTGTTTCGCGAATGTGGGTTGAGCGTGATGCATCTATCTGGGATTCACCCACGGTATAAACCAGAGCATCCACTGAAGAGCTTTGCAGTCATTCTTGACGTACTTTTGAAGGAAAGAAAACTCACAAGGTGGGCTGCAAACTCTAGCAATGAGATCGGATGAGTAGGAAAAAAACACAGATGACATACGTATCACAAGCGACACAACGCATATACCTACTTCGGCCAGGTATTCAAATCGTGCAGCTACCAGAAAGTTTTGATACATCAATCAGACGTGGAGTACCGCCGCATGACACTCACTATCAAGATACTGCAACAAGAAGTAGGTCGACATCGCAAAGAGGCCCATGCCATAAAGGATGTACAGCGTAGTTACCAATACAGTGATGGTGCGCCCGCATCTGACGATTGCGCAAGTACGCATCACAACAAAAACTATACTTGATGATGAGTGCGATTGAAAAATTCAGGGGTCTGCCGTCCTCACGGCGGATTGATTCTCCCGAGAAGAACGAAAATGACAGTGAGTATAGTTGGAAGGCGGAACAAAACTGGTAAACAACTGAGTTGGACGGATGTGAGAGAAACATGATGCAAGATACATTGTGCGAGCCACGGCTTAGGTATCCAGTTTCTTCCATCATGATAAATGTCTGTCCAATCAAGTTTCCGTATCGATTGATCAGGAAGAGTGACTTGACTATCGTCCATGGTTGGTTCCAGATGTGCGAGACCTATTGCAAAACCGTCTGGAACGAGCCAACCCGTGACTATCATCCATAACGCACTTCGAGCGAAAGTGTAAGAAGATAATCATAAAGCAGCAAAGAGTTTCCGGCGAACGCAAACAACCTTTTCTCCAAGGGATCAGGCAGACGGCGCAACAAGAATCATAAAGACTCACTTGCGGATGAACACCTGGTTCAAGAATAGTGCGGGCACGAACATAGCGAGCGCAGAGACCAGCCCAACGGAAGGACCCAGCACTAGGACCCGAGTAGGGGGAAGAGAATATGCATACGTAGTGGCAGTCCATCAGACGAGCCAGTTTTATCACGCTAGGGTGTCCCGCATCCCTGAAGCATTGATTGGTAACTGGTTATCTGAATCTGAATCTGTAAAAGAAAGTTACCTGGGACCGACGAACGTGCTAAGCACCATATTCCCGTGCGAGGTGGGCCGTGTGGAATCCAGGAAAAACATAATAGACGGTGGGTGTGGGGTTGTGCTCTTTCTCCTGCGAAACGGCTGCGATCAGCACTGACTGCCAGTAGGTGGGACGATTCCTCGGCGGAGACGGCCCCCGGATCATGAGTTACGAGCTTGACTAAGTCCTCGGTACATATCAGCCACAATCTTGTCAGTGAAAATACAGCTATACAAAGACGAAGTCATGGCGATAAAATGGGACCCAGTAAATTTTCTTTTTCTCAATAAAATATCAGTAATTGGAAACCCCCACTAATCACAGACTTATGTTTAAATCTTAACTTCTTGACAATAAGGCGCTGGGGAGAAACTCAACGATCCGACATGGATACCATGAGCGTCGACGACTACTGGCAGAGAGCCCTTTACAGAGACGCTGTGCGCCATGGGAGCTTTCAAAACGCCAAGGAAAGTTCCGTGAGTGCAGTGACTCCATGTCACGCGACACTGCCCACCGTTGTGCACGGTTGTACGGGATCAACACAGCCAGTCCCTGCAGCAAGAAGATCTGCAGGCGGAAAGTTGTTTCTTGCACCTACATATGTAGCAGGCTCGAATGATTGGATCCTTCTGGCCATGCTAACCTGTGGAATCGCAAACAGCGCCGCGACAGTGTGCCCACACGGTATTCATTAACATCACCCTGTGCCAGGCTACACGTCGAGAAGACGACGAGTTCGCACGAATCGCCTCCTGCTACTGCACGCTAGCCCGGATGTGTGATGCACCAGATGCGCAATCCGATCGTCCCGGCCGGGGTACCGTGCTACTTTCGTGTCCGCGACATTGGGTGACAACAAGCGTCCGAACAGTGTTCCGGGCACGGTGGAAATAATCAGACTACGTCGGACGTAACTGCAAAATTAAAAGGAGTGGTGACGCACTGGACAATGAATCCGAGATAGAAACTACTAGGTAATGGTTACGAGGATGCTCAAGGTATATAACACGAGGCCCGCTGCGATGCTTGCACCAGTGGAAAACCAAGCCCAGCTCGCGCTCCGGTGCTCCTCTGGCAGATACTTGGAGCGGCATAGCTCCTGGAATCACATGCCGACTTTCCCGGCACCCATTTCGCACGCAAGCCTCTCTCATTCGGCAGCTAAAAGATCTACCACTCGACTCATTCTGATACTCGCCTCGTTCCGAGTTGGTCCAGTTCCAGTTCTAGTTCCAGCTCCGGAATTCCTAGGGCTGCTATTTGTCTGTTTACCACCCTGCTGAGGTCGTGCGTCAAATCCTGTCGTGTTCGGTATCTCCGAAGGTTGAGCACGACACGTTGTCCAACGACGGAGAGAATGGGATATCCGATCCTTGGGAGTGTCATCAGTCAGAATAGAACCGGGATTGCTTCACTCACAGTGTCTGAAGATAGTTTCTAGGATCCTTTGATAAATAAAAAGTAGCATTATCAGCCTGTCCTAGTTGTGTGCATTCTCTTACCTGGGCATAGACGGTCCTAATGTCATCCCTAAGTGAAAAACGAACGCTGATCATCAAGAGGGGCGGCGTACCAACATATGATACAAAGCAGGACGCTGAACAAAGCCGCCTGCATAGCTCCGTTAGAGCCGAGAGCCAAGAGACTCCGGGGAATTCTCACGGAATAAAACAAAAAAGCTATAGTTTGCCCATCAGAAGAGAGCGATGAAAGGGTCGTAAATTTGCTTACCATCTCGTGCGAGCAGACGGATGAGTGGAGATGGGGAGCCGGCATTGAACTCCCTGGTGGACCGATAAAGACCATAACACATGAGGGCGAACATGCAATTGTCTACAACTAGTCTGTTTCGAGAGTGAGGGGTAAGCCTGATGTGTCCACTGGCAACTATGGTTCACCTACGGAATTAGATAAACCATCCACTATGTACTGTTGTAGTTACTCTCGACATGCTGTGGACAAGAATGAAACTCACAAGGTCAGCTACAGAGTCCAACGATCAGATTAGAAGGATATGGTAAAAATAGGCGACATACGAACGGGCAGCGGCGCAGCACAAAGACCTATTTCATCCAGGTATTTGAATTGCCAATCTTCCAAAAACTTCAGATACATCAAATTTGAGGGGTGATGTATGACACTCACTGTTATTATGTCGGATTACCAAGTAGGCTGACAGCGCACAGACGCCCATAGCATAAAGGGTGTATACCGTGTTCGCCAACAATGTTACAGTGCGCCTGCATCTCATAATTGCGCAAACACGCATCACAACGAATACTATGCTCTGTTTGTCGGGAAGACACTGCTGCTGTGTGGTGTACTCACGGCGGATTGATTCTCCAGAGAAAACTGAGAAGAATGGGGTATACAGTTGGAAGGCAAGACAAAACTGGCAGAACGGCTAAGCCTTCCGAGTGAGAAAGAGACGCGGGGAGGTGTATACTTTTCGCGAGCCGTGGCTCAGATAGCCAGCTTCCTCGAGTACGACGACCGTTTGCCCGATCAAATTGCCATACCTGTTAATCAAGAAGAGCCACTTGACAAGTGTCCACGGGTCGTTCCAGATATGTGCCACCTGTCATCATCATAAGTATGTCGAACGACCCAGTCTCCAGCTGCCCCAAAAAAGTGTACCTCGAGTGAGAGGGTCAGGAGATAATCATATGCCAGTAAACAGATTCCCGAATATGCAAATAGCCTTCGCTCGCAGGTGGTCAAGTAAAAAAAAGGTGATGATATCCCAAATACTCACTTGCGAGTGAACACCTGGCTCAGAAATATTGGAGGTGCGGACATGGCGGACTCGAAAACCAGATTCAACCAAAGGACATAATAGAAGGGTACGAAAGCAACAGCAAAGTGTGCATATCGGGGCTTTGTCAGATGACGAGACTGGTTGCTTAGACGTGTGGTGTCACGTTAACCCGAAGCTACTTCAAGCTGGGGCGCTGCTGGGATTCTGATCGAAACATCGCCTGGTTCTGCGGGCGATGCAGACCCTGGGATGACATCATGAAGCGCCGAGGTCACCCAGCCCGGGACTCTGTCCACTCACCTCTCGCCAAGTATCTGCCCCACACCAGGATACACACCAAGAAAGTTGTTGCAATGGCCTCTTCCTACCGCTTCCCTCCGCCTGGTAGCACTTACCTCCAAACATGATTGGGAACCACGCTAGTTGGAGATACTGCTGACCACACGCGTTAAACTTCATAGCCCCATTTGGTTAGTTACACCTATAAGTATAGTACGGCTTTACACGCCTATCCCTGGGACTCTCACACCGACCCGGTACACGGCCGTAGCTTTGGCCGGTCCAGAGAACTCGTCGCAATTGGCACTGCACTGTCCGAGTTGTCCCCTGCACTTCCAGCCACCAAACCCTGTCTCCCTAACGCACGCTCGACGCAGTGCAGAATTCCATCGAAAAAAGAAGAGGCCACGCTGCCCCAGAGGCGGGAAAAGAACCCTCGAAGCGATAGGCCTTCGGTGTCTTTTGTCTGTGATCAGCTTGGCTCATTAGCCCGGCTGACGTGGTTGGGACACTGCTGCACGTAGGTACATAAATCTGATACGGCCAGCCTTCAGGGAACCTAATAGTGAAACTTACTGCAATCCGGTTCCCGGGAAAGAGCCAATTTCAGTTCGTTCAGTTCGTCTGTCGATTGTTATAGTACCAAACAACCTACCTGAAGTCCGAACTTTGAAGACCCCTCCACGCAGATCAGCTAGAAAAGGTCGAGAACGAACTCTTTATCATCTTATGACCGACATTTCCTTGATCGTCGCCGCAGTCCGCGAGTACCCAAAATCCCCTCGATTGTATTATGTATATGTTCCCGGAGCCGAATACAAGATCCTGAAATGCGCGGCATCACCGTCATACCGTGCGAGGTAACCATCTAAGCGACGGTCTTCGAGGGGGACGATCTCCCGGCGCTGTTCCTTCCGAGTAACTACCCT